>CAOKZL010003878.1:0-64252 GCA_948472985.1 Iguana delicatissima | reverse complement strand
TGGAATGGAAGCCTGAATTTTAAGGTGGGCTTTAGGGGCATTTGCAGTCATGGCAATGGTGCCGCAATCATATATATGAACATGAAACAGTTACGATGTTGTAAGTCAAACTTACAGAATGCCAGACAAACATTTGTACTTAAAAATGTATCACTATTGCTTGCAAGAGAATGTGCAATACACTAGTTAGAATGCATATTTCCTCTGCACTCACCCAAACTATCATTGCACCTATAATAATTAGCGTCCCATTCACTAAAAAAATCTTCAATGGATTGTCCATACAACAAGACCAGCTCTATCTGTTAATTACATCTACATAAAATAAGAACAATCAATCATTTTAGCATGATTTAACGCTTAGACGTTTCTCTTCAAAATTATTTTCCTTCCCGATTGTATTGAAAAGTTTTAGTAGGAAAAATGTTAAATCTACACAAACCTGCATGTTGCTGTAAGTAACTATAACATTCTGAGCATGGAAATATGCAAAGACTTTGTTAAGGAGTTCTGTTGTCCACATATGAGTGCTGAAAAGGGGGAAAAAAGAGGCAAGAATAAGTATATTCCATGTTTTTCACTGAATGGACAATGTACCTACAATAATATGATCATACTAATGTTTGGCATTACTAGGTCTTCACCTTTTATAGATTGAAAAATTACAGGATATAGACATAAAGTTTGCATTTGATGTTGCCCTGCTACCAAGTGGCAGAAGTAGACAGTGCACAGTGCTTTTCTAAAAACAGCATGTAACTTTTATTTGTATATTGAGTTAGATGTAACTTCTGGACTGTGCTTAGAGCTTGCGCTGCATTGTCCAGAGTTCTGCTTTTACAGGCCCTCTATTCATGATTCTGGACTGGCTTGGTTTCTCCATTTCTTGTTCTCTCTCACTCAGTAGTTTTCCTGCTCCCACCTGATGGTTGGAATTCTTATTGTGCTTTATCCAATCTGTTAGTATTTCCAATCTCCCCTGGAGCAAGATATTCTATTTTTGGTCTGACAAGAGCAGAATCATCGAATCCATTAGATTTTTCTATGTGCTGATGCCCCATCCAACAATTTATTGAATGTGTCTACTTTAGTTGGGACTAAGCAACAGGATGTTAGGCAAAGTGTGCATCTAGCCCTGCTGCTACCCCTGCTAGCTGGAGTTTTTATTGCAATGAATCCCAGTTGCTTCTGATGGACCTATTCCCATGCTCTCAAACTGTACCCCTTTTGAAATCATACATGGCACCTGTATGAGTGGGTGCATCCCTTGACTAAGGTCATTTCTGCACTACACTGTTATAGTGCTGTTATTCCACTTTCAACCTCCTGTGGAATTCTGGGGTTTGTAGTTTACGGAGGCCAAAGAGCTCTCTGGCTCTGAATTCTAAATGCCCCTCCCTAAACTGCGAGTCCCAGGATTCTATAGGATGTTGAAAGTGGAATAATAGCACTACAACATTGTAGTGGGGAAATGGCCTAACTGTTAGCAAAGACAGAGGAAAGAGACTTCCTGTGCTATATCAGTCCTAGACAAGGAAGCACTGGACTAAAAGAGTTTTTCTGCTTCCTCTTTCTTTCTTTCTTTCTTTCTTTCTTTCTTTCTTTCTTTCTTTTGTTCATGTCAATAAATAATACTGCCACTATTTCTGCACTACATTGTTATAGTGCTATTATTCCACTTTCAACATCCTTTGGAATCCTGGGGTTTGCAATTTACTAAGGTCAAAGAGCTCTCTGGCTGAGAATTCTAAATGCCTCTCCTTAAATGGCAAACCCCACGATTCCATAGGATGTTGAAAGTGGAATAATACCATTATAACAATATAATGCGGAAATGGCCTTAGACATCCACATGGGAGTCTCTGGTTCCCCAGGTAGACTTGAGCCAGAACATAACCAAAAACAGAGAATAACTCCTAGACACTGAAGCCAAACAAGAGTTACACATGCCTCATCAGAAGTCATCAAAAAGTAGTCAGAACAGCTTAAAAAGCAGCAAAACTTCCCTTTCTCAGTCAGCGCCTGCAATGTTCCCGAACTTATATTGTTATTTTTTCATGCTTGTTGGTTATATACTCCTCTAGGGTGCTAAACCAGTAGCAGTCTGTCTGCTCCAATCCATTTACACACAACGAAAAGAAGTGCGAAGAGCAGCAAAGAAAGAATCCACCTCTACCCATCAGGATTGGTTGCAAATACTGGACAGATCCAGTCTTACACATTGAGCATAAGTTAGGGGCTTGTCTTAGGCTGTGTAGAAACCGCTGGAGTTTGCAACCTTTGCATGCCTGCACTCATTGGTAGTTACATAGCATGCATTCTCTAAAAGTTTGGTCTCAGCATGCTTGTGGTCACTTCCTGTTTGTCAGTTGTTCACACTAGCTCTCTTCCTGCATCACGTAGGCTTCCTTTTGTTCTCTGGGATCTCATCTTGCTCTCATACCATTCTCTCTCTCTCTCTCTCTCTCTGCCTTCCCTCCATAAAACATATATTATAAGAACTCTATCTTGTTGTACTCTTTCTTTTTCTCACTTTCCTCAAGAAGATGAACCTGTATTAGTTATGCACAACTACTTTTATTTACCTTATGAAGAAGGCTAAGTCTGATTTCTTTCTCTGCTAGATTTTGTGTGTGGGATGGAGTGGGTTGGTGAGTTGTTCAGCTTCTGCCTAGTGCCTTAGATGCTCTGCTTGAGAGATCCACTACAATCTTTCATATTTTCCCACAGAAAGTGACACACAAAATGGGCTTAACATGCTAATTGTCCTTGTGACATTTTCTTCTGGTGTTTGGTGTACCATACTGTAATTAAGGGTGCTTCAGAAATTTTCAGACTACAGGAAAAGCTAAATTATCTGAATCTACAAATCAGCGTACGATCTGCGTATTTAGGTACCATTGGAAAGTGAATAGAGGTGAGAAAGTGGATTGTTATTCAGCACTAATTGTCCCATGAATCTTGAGCCCAGCATTTACATTAAGAGGATAGATTAATATATATCCTAAAATTATTTTGCTAAACCTTATCTTGCTTCTTTAGTTTCTCTTCTAGCTTTATCACTCTCTAACTTCCGTGCAAAGAAAAGAACTCTGATCATAAATTACCTTTGGTAATGAAGTATATCAAGGAGAGCTAAGAAAGAAAGACATACAAAAAAGTTAATATACACACTCCTACAATAGAAGGAAAGTATTAGTGATAAGTAAGAAATTGGCACACATTTACCATTGAGATAGTTTCCAGCTATGACTTCTTCCTAAAAAAAAAAGAAGAAATGCATCCAATAATTCAAATATATAGAGATTCTGGAATGTTGCTAAAAAGATCAAGTACTATAAAAATACTGACCACAATTTTTTGTAGTTGTGGTGACAGGTCTGGAAAAAAAAATGTTTAAAAAGGTGAAATGAAACGGCAAACAAAGCCACAGTTGAGTCCTATTGTCTTTGTTGTTGGTACGTGCCTTCAAGTCATTTCCAACTTATCTATCACAGTCGAATCTATCACAGGGTTTTGTGGGGCTGAGAGTGTGTGACAAGCCCAAGGTCACCCAGTGGGTTTCCATGGCCAAGCGTGGAACCAAACCCAGGTTTCCAGGGTCATTGTCCAATGCTCAAACCACTCCACCAAGCTGGGTCTCATCTTTGTCCTATTTTGCATCAAATGTTCTCCTGTCAAAAAGTCAATTATCACTACAAAGAAGTTATCATGAAAAGTTGTTTATTGATTCTCAAGAGATAAGAGTATACAAAGACATTCCGGCACAAGTATTGAGAAAGCGTCAAGACTACAAATTTATTACCCAGTTGCTTATTAAGCAGAAAATAAATTACACGTGGAACAGAACGGAAGGGGTTTTATTTACGTATAAACAGAAAAGATACAGAATCAACACAATAGAAAAAGCAAGAGAAATATATGAAAAGTTGAAGAAAGAAATTGAGAACTCAAAATCAACAAAAATGGGAAGGGACAGAGAAATGGTACCAGAGAGGAATGAACAAGAAGAAGACATAGAGGCTCTAGAGAAGGACTCGGATGTAGGGGAAGTGGAATTGACAGAAGATATAGAAGGACTAGAGCTGGAAAGGAACAAATTAGAGGAAGAGATACAATACGCGGGCGAATTAGAGTGTACTGAAGAAAATTAGAGATGGAAAATAGTAAATTGAAAATTAACGTAAGGATGACACGGAATGAAGTTAAAATATTCTCTTGGAATACAAAAGGTATAAATTCACAATACAAACGTAGAAACATCTTTCACTATTTAGAAAAGACTAACTATGATATTATTTCTTTGCAAGAAACTCGGATAGCTCAGAAAGATATTAAATATTTAAGAAACCCGAAATTAGGACAATGTTTTGTTTCCTCTTATGTAAAGAAAAAACGAGGTTTGGTGATATATGTTAAGAATGACTATGTGGCGAAAGAGATTTGCTCTGATCAAGAAGGACATTATTTGATGTTAGAAGTTTATATGAGGGAACTAAAAGCATTGATAGTAGGAGTATATGCACCAATTGATCAGAAAGCTAGATTTTATTCCAAACTCAATAAGAGAATTGTAGATTGCGTAAATGACATGTCTTTTGACAATATAATTATTTTGGGTGACTTTAATGGTGTGTTTAATCCACAAGATGATAGATCAGAATGTAAGAAAATAAAGAAAAATCAGGGTAGACTCCCTCAAGTTGTTTTTCAGATGATGGACCAAATGTCATTGTTGGATGTATGGACATTTAAGCATGGATCTGAAAAAGGGTATACATTTTATTCAGATAGTCATAATACAATGTCAAGAATTGATCTCTTTCTGGGATCAAGGACATTACATACTTATTTACAGGATATAGAAATACTTCCAAGGATAACATCTGATCATAATCCAATTTTACTTACATTAAAATTACGGTTATCTAAACAATATAATTGGAAACTCAATGAAAATCTCTTGAAAGATAAATTACTGGTGAAGGATATGAAAAAAGAGGTACAAAATTACTTTAAGGAAAATATAAAATACAATATTGATATAAAGACGGTATGGGATGCTTTTAAGGCAGTCATGAGAGGTCATTTGATAAAAATGGGAACATATAAAAAAAAGAAAGCAAATCAAGAATTGATATTACTTTTGGATTTGTTAAAAGCAAAAGAGAAAGATTTTCAAGATAATAGTTCAAATCAAAAATTGAAACTGGAAATAAGATCTATTCAAGATCAAATAGCCGCCAGAAATATGACAGAGATAGAGAGAAAAATGAAATACTGTCGTCTTAATCAATTTGAACATTCAAACAAACCAGGGAAATGGCTATCATATAGATTACGTAAGGAAAGAGAGAAGAGAAGAATTTTTAAATTAAAATTGGGACAAAGGGAAATTACGGATCAAGAACGAATTAAGAAAATTTTTCAGAATTATTATGCTCAGCTTTACAAAAAAGAGAAGACATTAGAGGAAGAGAAGGATGAAATAAGGAAGTATTTAGATGAACATAAAGTATGGTCAGTATCTGACGAACAAAAGGAGTTGTTGAATGCAGTAATTACTAAAGAGGAAGTTTCGGAGGCTATTAAGAGTTTGAAAATTTCCAAAGCTCCAGGACCAGACGGTTTTACAGCCTCTTTTTATAAAACCTTTGAAGAGGATATTGTGGTACCATTAACGGAAACTTTTAATGAAATAAAACAGAAAGGAATACCAGATTCTTGGAAAGATGCTAACATTGTATTAATTCCAAAAGAAGGGAAAGATCTGACCTTACCAGAAAATTATCGGCCAATTTCCTTGCTCAACACAGATTATAAAATATTTACAATGATACTTTCAGAACGATTTAGAAAAGTTTTAAATCAAATAACTCACAAAGATCAAAATGGTTTTTTACCTAATAGACAACTTAGGAACAACACTAGAATTTTGCTTAATGCAGTAGAATATTTTGAGAAAAGAAATGAAAGAAAATTGGCGATAATGTTCTTGGATGCTGAAAAAGCGTTTGATAAGGTCAGCTGGTCATTTATGTTGGAAGTATTGAAAAGAGCGGGATGTGGTAATAATTTCATTGAATGGATTCAGGCTATTTACAAAATTCAAAGAGCAAAATTAGTTGTAAATGGAGAGCTAACACAAGAAATACAAATTGAAAAGGGTGTAAGACAAGGATGTCCAATTTCTCCTTTGTTGTTTATAGCAACGCTGGAAATATTAAACACAAGTATAAGATCTAATATGGCCATAAAAGGGATAAAGATTAAAGATCAAGAATATAAACTGCGTGCTTTTGCTGATGATTTGATTTTTTTCACGGAAGAACCTAATGCAAGCATCAAAGAACTAATGGCAGAAGTAAATAAATTTGGAAAAGCCACAGGATTTAAAATAAATAGAAACAAAACTTATATTATGACTAAAAATTTGAGACAAAAGGAGAAAGAAGAAATCACAAGGATATCTGGTTTCAAAATTGAGAAGAAAGTGAAGTATTTAGGGTTTTGGTTCACTGAATCTAACAAAGATTTATTTGATAACAATTACAAAAAAATTTGGAAGGAAATTGAGATGGATTTAAAAAGATGGAAGAACCTTAATTTGTCGTTACTAGGAAGAATCGGAGCTATAAAAATGAATGTTCTCCCTAAATTTAATTTTTTATTTCAAAACCTTCCTATTATTACAAATGAGAAACCTTTTAAAGTTTGGGAAAAGGAAATATCTAAATTTATATGGGCAAATAAGAAACCACGAATTAAAAGGAAATTGATGACTGAATTACCTCAACAAGGCGGTTGTGGCCTACCGGATTTAAGATTATATTATTATGCGAACGCCATGATGTGGATATGTGACTGGATTGAGCTGAAGGATAGAAGAACATTGACAATTGAAGGGGCAAATATGAGATTCGGTTTTCATGCGTATTTGTGGTATGGGAAAGAGAAGATTGATAAGGATTTTAATAATCATTACGTGCGTAGATCTTTACTTAGAATTTGGAAAAACATAAAAAAAGCATACATACACAAAAATACCCTTATGGATATCTTCTCAGGAAGCATTCTACGCAGATTGGACAGATAAAGAACAAGATTGGCTTAGATATAAAGATCTTGTACGGATAGACAGGTCTGGAGAGAGTCATCTACGGTCACGGGAGGAGTTAGAAGAAGTGGGATATAAATTGAACTGGTTTCCATATTTGCAATTAAAAGAGAGATTTTTAAAAGATTTGCAAGAATCTGGAATTTCCACTCAAAAATCTTATAACGATTTAGAGTCCATTATATTTTTGAAAACCAGACAGAAGATCTCACTTTTTTACAAATATTTTTTGGCCAGAAATATGGAAGATGAAAAAGTTAAAGATGTTATGATTACATGGGCTAAAAATTTTCAGCATGAAATTTCTTTAGAAAACTGGGAATTAGCGTGGAAAGACACATTGAAATTTACTAACTCTCAAGATTTAAAAGAAAACTTTATAAAGATGATGTATCGATGTTATTTAACGCCAGAAAGGATATGTAAAATATACAGTACTGGAAATAGCAAATGTTGGAAGTGTAAAGGAAACATTGGCACGTTTTTCCATGCTTGGTGGACGTGTTCCATGACTAATAAGTACTGGATTAAAATACATGAGGCGATAAAGGAAATTTTCAACATAGCTTTTCCTATGATGCCCGAATTGTATCTGTTAAACATGACATTTATGTTTAACAAGAATTTTCAATCAAAATATAAGAGAATTATACTTTATTTAGTGACGGCTGCAAGACTTGTGTTTGCTAGAATATGGAAATCAGAGTTTGTTCCTGAAATATCAAATTGGGCACGGAAGGTAGCTGAGCTAAAACAATTTGATACTTTCTCATTATATTTAAAAGGAAAACTGAGTGGTACAACTGGTACAAGTGGAAATGGGTGGCAACAAGTGGAACAATATATGTTGGAAAAAGGGTATTGGTCATGAAGGAATTAATACAAAAATGTTATTCATTTAGGCCGAAGTTAGTTAAAGAAATAGAGGAAGTAATGGGTACTGTAAGAAGACGTGTATATGGTAAATGTATAAATGGAGAGAAGACTAGATAGAAAGGTGAAGTCAAAACATTGTTAGAAATTGTGACTATTAAGTTTAATTATTGGAAATTGTTTTAGGTATTTAGGGAGCTTCAAGAAGATATTTTAGTCAATATTTGATTCCGATCGAGTAGACATGGAAGTCAGGAAATGTTTGAAGATATCTGGATAATAATGATAGTAAAGTAGTATAAATTACTTAAAATACATTTCCATGGGAATGTAAATAGATATAAAAATGATATTTGTAATATGCCTTTGATAGAATAATGTGTATGTTATGGTTTCATTATATATCTGTATATATAAAAATAAAGTAAAAAAAAAAGTCAATTATCATCTTTGTAGGGAATCTAGTACATAATTTTCCTAAATAATATCCAATTTCCTTCTCATCTATAGCTTTATTCATGCAGAAATTATTTTGGTTGTACAGAAAACATTTCATCTTACCTTGACTAATATTCTGATGTCTTTCAGCCTCTGCATGAGTCATTAAAATCAGCAAGAAAAATATCCTTAGGTGTAGTGGCATGTCTCCAGTTGTTTGCTGAAGCTGTGACTGCTAGATTATAAAAGAAAGAGAAGAAGAAAGAACTTCCACTGAACTCTAGAATTTAAATAAATGCTATTTGCACAGTTTGCTTGGCTTATTGAAACTGCACAGAATTATTCTCATCTGGTTGTAAATATTTGGTGACTTTTGTTTAAACTTGTAGTAAATTTAAGGCCCTGGACATATCCAGTCCTTTTGCTTCCAGAGTTAGAATAAGTTAATGATGTCTCTTGCATTTATTTACTGTCCTTTCTGTCAGTTGCCACATTATGTTATACTGGCTGTTTCAAAGCCATTTTGTATTTAACTAAGAGGTGGGAGACTTTGAGGTCCACCCACAATGTGGGTGTTCCCCTTGGAATTTGGGGAGTTATAACTCAAAGGAGGCCTGCGAGAGGAAGGTAATGGCAGGATCTTTTCGCCTGTATATATGCCAGTACTAACTATGGAGGGGACTCCAGTGAAAAGTTAAAGTATTTTATTTGGAATTAACAAACACACAATAAATCAGAAACTCTCAAGAACGATAGAAGGCTATTGGAAAGCAAGGCAAGAAAGGTTGGTTGGATAGAGAGAGATTGGGTGGGAATGGTGATAGTGACAGTTCTGAAGCAGAAGGTTGAAGTGGAGTGACTCAGACCACATCTGAGGGTGGAACAGGAGTCTGCGGTACTGCGTGCAGCATAATACTCCCAACATACTACAATTTTCTGGGGCCAAAGTTGGGATTTATATACCCAGTTCCTACCCTGAAGGAGGGTGCATGGACAAAGAGGTAATTGCTTTCTCACAGGGTTGACAAAGGAATCCGGAATGGGCTGATTTTCTTAACTCTAGGTGACAAAACATTGATGGGAGTCATGACAATCTCTTAATGTCTTGGTCAGGTAGAGTGAATAGGAAAGGTCTTCATAGGATAGGATCACAGTAGGATTCATGCTTGCTTCTCCTGAGCAGGTTCATTTTCCATTGTATTTGGGTGTGCAGGGACCCCAAGGTGTTGAAAGGATTATCACAAACCCATTAGTGTCGGGTTTTCTCTCCTAATCCTCTCTGAACATATGATCTGACTATGTCTGAGGTCGTCCTGACCTGGCACGTGCTTCCAGCCAGAACGCTTTCAAACATGTTTTCCAGTCATGAATATATTTAATTACGAAGACAGCACGTCCCACAGAGTAGGGGTGTAAGGTGTGGTAACATGAGTGTTGAAACTAGCGATGCTCACTTTTTGACATTCATTTGCAACAAGATTTTTGAATTTTTTCCTTTGATGGGAGGCATTGGCAGAGCTATCTATTTATTATTTTTATTTATTAAATTTATATCCTACCTTTTGACCAAGAGGGGTCCTCAAGTGACTAATAGGAGTAAATTAAAATAAAAAAAGATAACATAAAAAAAAGAGATATGGAGTCACAATGAAAAACATATTAGTAAAAGAAACAATTGTACCATATCAAGAGGCATCTGAATAAAGGAACCTTTGCTCCTCCTCCTCTTCTTCTTCAGACAACATGACACCATACACAGAGTGCTACAGCTACAGTAAGTGTTTTAAAAAACTAACAGTTCAGATTTACGAAAGAAAGTTCTGCTTCTGTGTTGATGGCAGGTGCATAAAACATGGCATTCATTCTTTTTGGGAGGAAATGGTTCTTATTACAGCAGAGTTTGTGATTTTCCCCCCTCTTACTTTTTTTTTAATTATTATTAAATTATCTCTTGTGATTTATCTTACAGAAAATAGTGATTTCTATTTAACAAGAGACTCTCAATGAAACAAAGAAAAACAGTTATTGTCATTTGATAATACGTTCCAACACCAGAGCACAGCATGTTCTCATTCAAAAGAGATTTCTCTAAACTCTAATAAGGGAAGGTGGAGGACCCCAAGGAGAAGCTTTCTTGTTGGTACGCAATAAAATTAAACCACGTTTGTTCAAAATTGTCTTTCATTGCCATCCTTTGGCTCACTTTAAATTGTGGCTGAGTTTCTTGGCCAGGGCGATTGCCCATACTCTGTCCAACCAAGAACACATGGACAAGTTGTTTAGTGTCTTCCATCGTCAAGATATTTCTGGGCATGCTACCAAGAGCAGAAAGGACATTAACTCCCTCTGGTGGGAGATCACATTTTCACCCCAGAAGATAGATCAGAGGAACAAGGCCTTATACCACTTAACATTTTGATTTGTTTCCTTAATTATTTGTTGCGGGACCTCATTCCAAAATCTGTTAACTTTAGGATACTCTAAGCAAAAGCATTTCAAAGTGTCTGTTTCGCCACATCTCCTCCAGCACAAGGGTGTCATCATCAGGTGTGATCTCTGCAATTTTGTTTGAAGATCAGTGCCATCTATGTACTAATTTCAACATGCACTTTTTGTTGCTGGAGAAGATAAAGCAGCAGGAGAGTGAGAACCAAATTCTGGGCCATTGCTCATCTGTGATTGTGGTACCAAGATCTGCTTCCCAGACAAATTTTGTACCATTTGCTTTGCCAAACTTCATGTTCACTATAATCTTATAAAGTAGAGAAGCCATTGCCTTAATTCAAGCACTATATTTTACATAAATAGTTTTGAATGGAGTGAGTAGCTTTGGAGGGCCATGGTGCATTGTCAGGGTGCATGGATGCTGTCATGCATGTGCTGAATACATAGTAGAATAGATTGTCTAGTTTAGATATTACTGTTGCCCGCTAAGTGCTTCCAAGTATTAATTGTCAATTGCTGTTTCCAACAATGTATCTGGTGGAAACTCACTCATGTATTCCAGGGTACCAAATGGTTAATTGTTTTAATACTTACTAGCATATATACCCGGCATTGGCCAGAATTTTATTTTCTCATAGATAATACTTATTAGATAGATTTGAGAACTTGTGTCTCTAATTCTCTAAACTGTCTTGTCCACTTACCTGTAACTTTTCCCCATATTCCCCAATCCAATCTGTATTCAGAGTTATTAACATGCAGAGGTTGGGTTCCTGAGGGAATACACTGCCCTCCTCCTTGCTGCTAGGCCTGGTCTCCATAGCTACCGGCCAGGCTCAAGAGCTCCCTGGCTGAGAATTCTAAAGGCCCCTCCCTAAACTGCAAAACCCAGGGTTCCATACAATCTTCTTAGGCATCCAATCACATGAGGTCTTTGCCTGACACAGCCAATCATGTGAGGTCCGGTCTTCGCCTGACACAGACAAACACACAAACTTTGACTTTTATATATTAGATTACTATGAATGATGCATCCGGGCAAAGGAGGAAAACACCAGAGAGCGACTCCGACAGCAACAAAAAGGTGTTATGGGAACTGGCAATGCTCTAGATAAGAAGACAGGAATTTGTTCCGGCCTCAAGGAAAAAAGGTACGTAAACAACAAAAGATCTGGGAAAATGCCTTACTGCTGGGATTATGTGAGATTTATGACTTCCACCAATGCATGCCTAAATTTGTATGCTTCAGTGTAAGGTCTGTAAGCACCCAATGTGTGATGGTCTCAGCAGCTTCCTGGAAAGGTTGCTATGGTGTTTGGCTTTGTACGAATAAACATTTCCATTTCAAACTCTGAGTGAAGTTTGTGAACTGCAAGTTATCCAGGACACGGCACTCATGTATTTGCAAATGAGCTTAGAATAATTGTATTTATTATAATTGAATCATTATAATAAATGAAAGCTTTCATCTTATGTTTTGAATATTATTAGAATGCATGGGTGCACCGTTATTAATTAAATCACTAATCATCCAAAAATTGGATTTCTTAAGAACCTTAAACTGTGTATATGTAAAATTATAAGGGAGTATGGGATGAATGGGAAATGGTTGTATAGAAAATGATTGGCCTATTAGATGCTTTGCACGTTGTTGCCAAGCAACTGAAGTTACTTTTAGAAAGGGATTCCATGCCCTGCTCAATGCTATCTTACTTAGCTGTTGAAAGAAAATAACTATATTTAACCTGTGTTTCAAACACCGTTCCATATGGGTCCATTGCAGTTAATCCTCAGATTTAATAAGAAGTACCACTTGTTTTAGCTGAAATGCCTCAAAATAGAGAACCAGATTGGGAATGGCTAAGCCGCCTTTAATAGATTATGTGTATTTTACTGATTTAATCAGCCTTAATTTTTAACCACCTATGAAGTCTTCTGTTTCTTTCTGCCATCAGTGGCGGAGCTTTGAAGGCGTGGAGGAGTGGGCGGAGGTGTGGCTACATCATGTGGTGGTGGGGCTAGAGTGCATGGGGGTGGGGCTACAGTGTGTAGGGTGGGGCTACGAGGGGCAGGGTGGGGCTACGACATGCGGGGGCGGGGCTGCGGTGTGTGGGGGAGGGCAAGCAAGGATCTCCGGCCCCTCCAAAAAATTGCCGCCAGGGGTGCACTGCCTCCATCACCCCCCCGTCCCTACGCAACTGCCGTACCTTTCATTGTTTTAATCTAGGGGGCAATGGCAGCATCTGGAACAGAGAAATAAATTTTGAGAAGAGAAACATTTTAACCAAAGCCAATTTTCCTGGCAAGGATAGATTTATAGTCAGTCCTCCACAAATATGGGTTTGATTTTCACGGATTTGATAATTTGCAGGTTTCTCCAGCCCGTACTCTCTCACCTGCCAGGGGCTCTGTTTCCAGGGAGACCTTTCTTCTCAGCGACCCTTTCAAAATCTGTCTGTGGTCCTCCTCCTTCTCCACCAACAGCTACCTGGCCAGCTAAGAACAGCTCCTAGCTGAACTTCTCAGCACCACAAATCCTCTTCTAATGCCTTTCACACCGAAGGAAGGGGATGGGCAAGAGAAAGGAACACAGGGATGCCATGCTGAGAGTGTGACTTGTCCAAGGTCTCCCATTTGGATTCCATAAACAAGTGGAAATTCAAGCCCTGGTCTCCTGGAGTCCAATCCTCAAGCCACTATACCAAACTCTCTCTGTTGAAAATAAACCGTGTCCCAATAAATCTAACATGTATAACAGGAACGGCCATCCTATGTGACCACCTCCATTGTCAGCTTGTCACATGGTGTGAATCTTTCCCAGAAAACAGCCATTTTGGGCTGGGAGTTTAAGACAGCATTTCAGCTGGTCCCACCTTTGGCTACATTGATCTATGGGCATGTGGGGAGGGATTTTTGGGCAACTAAGATGGGTTGGCTTATCAATACAGTGGGCTTTTCACCAGCCCATTTGCTTGTAAGGACCCATGATGGTGCATGAGAGGAGGTTTCTGGACCATTATTTGGTGTTGATTTTCAGATTACGATGGCACATAGTTGGGAGCCATTCCATTAGTAGGATATATAAAGGTTTGGTATTCATTTAGGAAAGGTACCCTGTTCTTTGCCTCTCATCTGTTTACATGAGTTAGTATGATTTCTGGCTAAATGCAGTTTGGTCTCTTTCAAGAGGATGGCAGCCCAGTGTTGCTATAAGCCAATACTGTGCGGATAGATACTACTCACTGGTTCCCCTAAGCCAGGGGACACGGGAAACTTTTTAAATGGAATGGTTCCTGTGTGCAGAGCTGAGGCCCCAATATCTTGAGCCTAACTGCAAAGTCTGATTGATCAATGAACAATAAATCTGAATCTGATTCACAAAAAGGGAGGGGAAAAAAGAGAATCTGGCAGCATCTCTAAGACTAACTGGTTTATCTTTTAGCATGGACTTTTGTAGTTGTCAATCCATGTCTTCAGGTGTGATTGTTGATGTTGTTGATGGTGTTGTTGTGTGCCTTCAAGTCATATCTGGCTTATGGGGACTCCAAGGTAAACCTATGATGGGCTTTTCTGGGCAAGATTTGTTCAGATGTAATACAGAGTGATATTAAAGCCTCAGATTTTTAAGCATATTTATACAGTTGTGAAAATGGCAGAGAACGTAATGGGATGCAGAAAGACACATATTGTGACTCTTACTCTAAATCACCCCACACAGCCCTTTGAAGACTTAGGGCAAGGGTCACAATTTGCATCTTTCTGGATCTCATTATTCCCACAACTGTGTGTGTGTGTGTGTGTGTGTATTTAACAGCCTGAGGCTTTAATATCACTTCATCATTGCATCTGAGGAAGTGAATTGCTATGCATTAAAACTCATGCTAAAATAAAAATCAGCTAATCTTAAAGGTACTGCTACCATGAAAGTATTAAATAGTTCTAAATAAACATTGAGAACCTTCACCTTTTTACACAAAAGTGCTGTTATAAGGGGGGAGGCAGAGCTGTTTGGTAAAGACTGGGAAAAGCCACACCTATCTGGGAGAAGCAGACGCTGTCACACTTAGCATCTCTGCTACTTAGCTAAGTGTACACGAAGTTACATAAGGCAGATGGTGCTATAGGATTCCAGCAAGTGTAAGTAAATAATTTAGAAAGTTAGAAAGTTCTGCCATTTCAGGAAAAAAAAAGCTGTAAACAGCCAAGCGTTTGGTCCAGAATGGTAGGGCGGAGAATAAAACAACATCAACAATAGTGTGATTGAAGATTAAAAGCATCTGGTCTTGGGAACAAGCCTGAGTTTATTAGGCCGATCTATCCTCACTGTGATGAAAAGCTACCTGTACTCCTCATTCAGCTACTTCACAGTGAGTTCTCTAGGCATTTATAAGTATCCAGTTTCTCAAACAATGAACTTGGTTGTATTTGTTTCTGCCTTTGCCCTATTAATTTTACAGTACAGTTTGTGATTACCCAGCACGGCTTAACAAATCCAGTCCTCCACTGACTATCATTCCTGATTTATATTGCAATTCCGGACAGGTTCACTTAAGAGCAAATCCCATTGAGTTCAATGAAGCTTACAGTCAAGTAAATATGTACTGATTTTGCAGCCTCCATTAGTGAATTATTGCTTTTCTTTTAAAAAAAGAAAAAAAAACCGAACCTCTGCCATGAAATAGCCAAGGCCATTTTACAACAGGAGTTTGGAAAACAATTTTGGGTGTCAATCTGGATGTGGCATCATTCAAACAATTTTCAGCTGAGTAAAATAAATCTTTAAGAGTAAATAATAGGTGCAAGGACCTCTGATCCGAGCTAGGGGAGCTTTTAACATTTGCCTCCTATTGTGTTTTAATTCAGATCTCACTGCTACCATCATTACATTTGTAACCTACATCAGGAGGAAAATCTCTAACTGGTGCCACACTGGGAGACAAGTCAATGGCTCAGAAATCAAAACAGAGTAGTAAACAACAAAAACCTGTCTACAGCTATAAATCCACCAAAGTCCTTGATACCTATTGTAGAACTGTAATTATGGGATGTCTAAAGGAAATCAGTGAAGCTGCCTGCCAAACATACCTAAAGAAGATGCTCTATAGCTAGAAAGCTGTCATCCTCATCACCATCAACATTATCGTCGCCATTTTTTCAGCAAATAAGGGAGACACCTGGAACTACGCCGAGCATTCATCTGGACCATATGGAAAATCTCACTCAACTACACCCCTGGAGGGAAACAATAAGCAAGAAAAAGTAGAAATTTGTTCTTGCTTTGTTTTGAAAAAATTCAGTCCACCTAAACCTCAGGAAGAACTTCCTGATGGTCAGAGCCATTCGACAGTGGAATATGCTGCCTCAGGGTGTGGTGGAGTCTCTTTCCTTTGAGGTTTTTAAGCAGAGTCTGGATGGCCATCTGTCGGGACGGTGTGTTCCTGCATGGCAGGAAGTTGGACTGGATGACCCCCGGGGTCTCTTCCAACTCTAGGATTCTGTGACAGTCTGCATCCAATAATATCCGGTTTTACTTCTACATTCTCTAGGGTTAGTGGTGCACGAAGATCTGCAAAACTGGAAAAACCGCAAATATCAAAATGTGTGTGTGTGTGTATGGGAAGGGGGCCAAGGCATGGTGGGGAGAACAGGCACCCAGGGTCCAAACCAGGTCCGGGAAATGGAGTGGATTCAGCATGGTGGCCCTATACGTCCTCTCTCTTGCCCATTTCCTTCCTTGCGTGTGTGTAGGATATTGGGAGAGTGTTTCTGGTCCTGAGAAATTGGGCTCTGAGCCATCTTGAACTAGCCAGGCAGTGGGCTGTGGAAGAGGAGGACCGCCAGAGGTGGGTTTTAAAGGGCTGCATAGACTGATCGGAGCTGCCAAGAGGTCAGGTTCCCCTGGAAAAGAAGCACTTGAGGTGAGAGGGCAATCTTTGGAGAAACTTGCAAATCACATCCATGACAGCAAAACCCGCAAATGTGGAGGGCCGGTTGTATTCTAAACTTGCTTTCATTCACAGACTATGCTGAACTCTTCAGATGCTCCTTGCTTGCGGAAGAATATCTTTGAAAAAAAGAAAGGGGAAAAGAGCACTAAACACAATCTGCCTTGTACTCAAAACTATAAAGTTTCCTTTGGGGAACTTTTCAATAGCAGCTCCAGAAGAGAGAGAAGGTAAACTATCACCAGCTTTTATTTTACTTTGGAGGTCCAAGTGATAAGGCTAATGAATTCTTAGCCTTATCGCTGGATTGTTTGAGTGAAACAGTGCCCTGTGGAAGCCTTTGTGTTGATCTCTGGTTGGCATTACACTCCGTAGCTATGCTCAACAATACCCCAAAGACATGAGGAACAACAATGGTGAGCGCTGAAAGAACTGCTTGCAACATCTCTCTACAGCCATTGCCAAACGCATAGGAGAGTTTGAAATTTAGCAGGGCAGTGTTGTAGCTCTGGGGAGAGGCAAAATGAGGCCATGACTCCCCAATTAGAAATATGTCTCTCAACTAAAGTCTCTTTCAGTCCCCAAATGTCTAGCACTGTAGGAACTTAAAAGTTTGGTTGAGCACTTACAACTCCCAGAATTTCCAGTGGCCCATGAAGCCCCTTCCAACTCTATGATTCTATGGCCAGTTCCACACTACACTGTTCTAGTGCTATTATTCTACTTTCAACATCCTGTGAAATCCTAAGGTTTGCAGTTTAGGGAGGGGCCTTTAGAATTCTCAGCCAGAGAGCTCTTTGGCCTCAGGAAACTACAAACCCCAGAATTCCACGGGGCGTTGAAGGTGGAATAATAGCACTATAACAGTGCAGTGCAGAAAAGCCCTATGATTCTATAATTCCATGGCTCTATGACATAGATTTCTCTGTCTCTCTGTCTCTGGCCATTTCCACACTATACTCTTATAGCACAATTATTCCACTTTCAACATCCTATGGAATCTTGAGGTTTGCAGTTTAGGGAGGGGCTGGCCGGCCCCTCCCTGAACTGCAAGCCCCAGGATTCCATAGGATGTTGAAAGTGGAATAATTGCGCTGTAAGAGTGTAGTGTGGAAATGGCCTCTGTCTCTCTCTCTCTATGTGTGTGTTTGTAGTTTTCAAGAAAAATATCCACAGACAACCAAGTGAAGGAAAGCATATTCTCTAGCTGTGCCGAAGAGAAGAAATTAAACAAATACTGCATATGTTTTCAAATGAGAACAGAAATCTATTTAAATTTTACTTCTCGTCACTAGTGCCAACAACCACAATGTCTCAAATATGTCAGTTTGAAATGTTTGCTTGATTTCTAATATTCTGAGCTGTTCCCAGAAAACACCCCTCATGTTTCCAGCACTTGTAATCTCATCTCCTCTTACAGTGCCTGACAAGGAGAAAATAAACTACTTTCATTTATATCATACACAGGAAGGAATTTTATCCTGTGTATGTTGGGAAGTCATCCCCCTGGCTATTGATTATCAACTGCCAAAATAAAAAGGAAAGTGAGAAATGGGAGAATTTCATTCTGATCATTTTTAGCAGTTCAGCATTGATTCTGCTCATTTTTTACCATACTTACACAGTTCAACATCAGTATGGTAAAACAAAAGCCTCTCACACACACATACACACATACACTTGACAAAAAGATAATTGATTTTTCAGGGGACACAAGCCTTTCATTATATACTGAACTTTCATTTGCTTGTTTTAAATGGTTTCAAATTTTGTTATGATTTAATTGCTTTTCAGTGTTTGCATGCTGTTTATTTTTAATTCTGTCTGTTTCAACTGCTGTAAACTTCCTTGGGTCGCAAACTGGGAAAAACACAATAACAATAATAATAGCAAAGCAATGGAAGATGCTAAACTCTGAACTGAGTTCCCAGGTATTACACAAAAAATGCCAGCAGACAATTGTCAGTATCAGCCTCAATATCATCATCTCATAAATATCCAGTACAAAAAAAAAGGTTATCACACAAGAAAATTACAATTGCTCCATGACAGGATAGGTTTGGGAAGGTGTTAAGCGGGAAGGAAACCTCCGGTTCTGACTCACCTTCTGCAAAATCCGTGAGGTCAGTCAGATTCTGAGGATCACAGCAAGGATTTCAACTCAGCTACACGACTGCAGGTCAACGAGGTTCACTTTCTGGAAGAAGGGATTGCTACAAAGGAAGAATTCTCCCCTTTGAAAGGTGAGGGAGGGGGAGAGGGAGTCTGGAATGCAGAGGGACAGAAATGACTGTTGAAACCCAAGCGAGAAGGTATGAAAGGAGGAAGAAAAGAAGCAGCACATGAATGTGAAGCTAAGAGATGGCTTGAGTGAGTGTAGAGTCTCTTGTACTCTCTCTTGCACACACACTACACACACACACACATTTCTGTGACTCTGCTCTTTCTTTCTACACTAGCCCAGTGATCAAGTAGCTATCCACAAGACAACTCTAGAAATAGAGACAGGACTACTCTATACTGGACGATAAAATTCTCTTAAGTAGGGCTTCCATCAAGAGTTTTGAAATATTTGCAGCTAACAAAATATCAAGAGGGTTTTTTGCTAACTCCGACACCTGAAAATTTAGAATGTACGGCCTAAATACACGAACAGTAACAATCTGATCATATTATTTCCTCTCTTTCTGAGTTGTGAATGCCTTCTTTTATCTTAAACACAGTGTTATAGCCTGTTTTGTTATAGAAAGAATCCAGACCTACCATTAGGCACAGCGAAGTGAATGAAGTGCCTGCCTCAGGCCACGGAAATTGCATTTAAGCAATTGCATCTGCACATTGCACACTGCAATTAAAAGTTACCTTGTCAGCCATAGGAATCACCATTGATCTACGTAAGTTGTGCTATGTTGGTATTCAGTACAGGGGTTGCAGAATGTAACTCTCTACCAGTGGCTATTTGCCCAACGACAAATTAGTATAGAAACTCAGCCATTATCTCACCAGCACAATGTTTGGTACCTTGAGCAGTTACATGCTTAAACTGAAGGCAGATCTTTCTTTTTAAAAGCATTTTCTTAAAATGATTTATGCTCTGTTGTTTTCCTTACTGCAAATACCAGTCAGAAGATTTCTAATCTGTGGATCTGGATCTTAATGTGGTGGAAACCTCACTCTGCCTAATGGTAGGGCTGGTCTCAAGGCCTGGATTATTCCTGACAGCTCCAGGTTTTCTCAACCTGCATACTGTGGTCAGAGCCCCTTACATACATAAGGGGACACTGGAATTTCTTTTAATTTACTAACAGCTCTGAAAGGCCCTTTTTGCACAGCATTTTCCATACAAAAGGACGCCTGGAGCGTCGCATGATTGTGAGGAGCAATCTGCACGATGCACTCACAATCATGCAATGCTCCAGGGGCCGGCAGGCGCCGATCGCACACCTTTTCATTTTTGGCTAGAAGCCGAAAATGGTGCACGATCACGCGTTGCTCCCGGGCCCCATGCACACTCACCTGGCGTGCGGAACCTCCGGAGCTGCGCCAGTTGCGCTTCCTGCCCCAGCACAGCCTGGGAAACTCCCAGGCTGTGCTGTGGAAGGAAGAGGCGGGACTCCCACGCGAGCAGGCAACTCGTGTGGAGCCGAAGGACCCCGAACACGAGAGCCTCTCGCCAGAGGCTGCTCACGTGATCCCTGCACCTCAGCGCCGGAACAAGGCAAGGTGCGGAAAGGGCCAAAGATACATTCAAGACACTAAAAATAACATACTGAGCTTTACATCTTAAGTAATATGTAAGGGGTCTTAAATCTTCTCAGATTGAGAAACATGTAAACCATAAGGAAGAATCTTTTATAGCAGTCCACCACATTACTTAAGGCAACTACACTGAAACTCTGCTTTGTCTTTTTGCCACAGAAAGATTGCCCTGTGTAAGAAAGGAATTACTCAGTGATTGCAGTATATATAACAGGTATTTTCAAAGTCACACAGAGCATAAAATATGAACTGTACTGCCATCTAGAGAGAAGGAAGTGGGACGACAATTTTGTCTTCTTTATTAAAAGCCAATTTAGTAACAGACTATAATCCTATGCAAATTATCTGGGAGTAAATTTCATGGAGCATAGTGGCCAGTCATGCTCTCAGTTGCCTTGGGATGGGAACACAGTAGAGATTAGTCTTAGTAATTTGTTCATTTAAAGACAAACCGAAGGGAAGCAGATTCCAAAATAAGCCCGACACAGACCTCATGGCAAGCCTCTGTTCAAAAGATCCTAAAAGCACTTTGGCTGATTTTGTCAGCACTTCATTTTATAAGCAGCTGTGGAGTTTGTACAATCACAAGTGGGTACTTTACTTGTATTTACTGAAGCAGTAAACATGTATCTGAGCGGGTTGGGGGTTCTCAAAACAGGCCAAAACCAGTGGCTGGCATCACTCAGAGCAAAGAAATACTGAGACATAACATTTTTTGACCCAGTAGCTACTGAATATGCTACTACATTATTGCTGCTTTGTGCCTTTACCTATGTTAATTTCCTCATTCTGTTCTGCATTCCTCACCCTGTCTTAAGACGGCATAAGTTCCAGAACAGTTTCCTTTCTTGGTCTGAGCTACACATGGATCGCACCATCGTTCACAAAAAGCCTGGTATGATTATATTTCTTTTTCAGCTCCGCTTAGGCACACGATTCCTTTCTCTCTTAGGCCATTTCCGCTCTAGGCTGTTATAGCGCGATGATTCCACTTTCAACATCCTATGGAATCCTGGGGTTTGGAGTTTTGGGAGGGGCCGGCCGGCCCCTCCCGAAACTGCAAACCCCAGGATTCCATAGGATGTTGAAAGTGGAATCATAGCGCTATAACAGCCTAGTGCAGAAAGACGCTTAATTAATGATTTGATTTCTCTTCCTTTCCCATCTTCTTTTTCCTCCTTCCTCACACCTTCTCCCCTGTCCCCCCATTAACTCATCTTTTGGAAAACACTCTACAATTTGCCTACCTGCATCTTCTTCCTTGCTTCCCGGTTATTCTTTTTGTCTTTTTCCTGCCCCTCCAACTCTTGGCTAAACATCTTCTCTTTCCCAGTCTTTCTCTTTTCCTTGCTTCTTATATTTTCTAGTTGTACTCATCACCTCTTTTCTTGTCTAGTTCCATCCTCCTCCATCTTCCTCCTTCTGCCCCCCTAAATTCTCTTGGCTACATTCTTCCTCATCCCTTTTCTCTCTTTGACATCTTCCTTGTCCTTCCTGTCTCTCCATCTTTTTCTCTCCTGCCTCCATCCAGAAAACTTTGACTCTAGCCTTTTAAAGTTGTAAATCTCATTAAACACAAGAGGACTTGTTTCTGGGGAGATGTGCATAGGTAAGATTGCCCTGTTTTTGCTGCTGCCGTTGTTATTGTCATCTTCCCCTTCCCAAAGACCTAGTGATTTATAGTTGCATTATTATATGATTGTGATCATTTTAGAGGTGAGAGAGGGTTCTGCAACCTGACTGTAAAAAAATGTAGCCAATGACAGACATTACGAAAGCAATCAATTAACAGCCAAGTTTGGTACGCTTAATTTCCAATCAGCAAATTATTTCTGTTTCATTTGTTAGACAAATGAGGATCTTAGGTTGAAAGATCTCAGGTAGCTAGGGCAAGACCAACTTGAGCTAGAGTGAGCAGTGGTCAGTTTTTATCTGAAGATGCTACTCACAACAGCTGTCATAGCCAGATCCTCCAGGAAAGTCCAAACATGCAAGTAGCAGTGTTGATCTATAGCAGCAAAACAGTTCTGGCAGTTTCCATTTCCACTAGGAATAGGCTATTTTTAGAATGCAGAGGTCTTAAATGTTCATTCATGACCAAGCACCCAAAATACTTTGTATCACAACAGGAATAGTGCAAACAATGTTCCAGCTCTGCGAAAATCCATCATCCACCTCAAGTTACTGGGATAACTATAGCTAAACTCAGAGGCAACAGGGACACACGAAGAGGATGGCAGAAATTGCTCTCACTGCAATTTGCAGCACTGGCTGCAAATTACTGTCGGCAATCCTGGGTTAGATGGACTGACTTGTTACAAGGCAGGTTCATAACATTCACATGCATGCAAAGCACATAAGATGAAACAGGCCTCCATTTACACCAATGAGCATTACCCACAAGAGTCATGTCAAAAAAGTTTTATTAGGCATGATTAAAAACATGTGCTGAAGACCAACAGATAAAATAACTTCATAAACATGGAAGAAAATCTATCCCAACACTTCATCAACCCAAATTTTATACTGAGCAGACAGCTTTATCGCCAGGGTTCTCTTCTGATATCCTGGAGAAAAACAACGTTCACTGGATCAGTTTGTGCAACATCCTGGCTTTTGCTGGATCGTGAGTCCTACCGTTGTTTGGTATAAAAATATCTTCTAGTTATTGTTGGCTTGCAGGTACCTGGTGAAGGTTAAGAAATCATCAACGGAAGAGCTCTGCCTTTTTTTAAAAAAATGATGTTCCTTTTTAAAAAAACATACTACAAGGAAATTAGTATTTTTGACCTTTAGACTTCATACATGACGTCGATTTAGAATGGACAACCACAATTTTTCCTCCTTTCCTGTAATTAATAATAATAATAATAATAATAAAAAAACAAAAAATCAAAACGCTTCATTCACAGGCTGCTTCTTGGGTTCGACTCAGAAGATACATTTACACGGGTTTGAGGACGAAGACAGCATCATCTAAGACATAGTAGTCATTATACATATCACCTTCACATAAGTAGGGCAGTCTAGTGAATGCCTCTATGGCAAAGCCAGCTTTCCTGAAGACCTCTGGCAGGCTGTTCACCTGTTCCTCCCATGTCTGTCCTTTGATTTCCAGAACTTCAGAAGGTTTGTCCCACTTGCCACCTACTGAGAGAACAAACACATAGATTTTCTTAGGTATTTGTTTTTAGTAATACACCGTATACCTATACCTACTTTGCCTTCTGGCTTAAGTCGTCTAAGATGACAAGTCTTAGTGCAAGCCCATTTAAAAATATGAAGCACCTCAAGTACAAAATGGGCAACAAAAGAGGATGAGGGCAAGCTTTTCCAAAACACCCAGAGAGCACCAAAGGCTTAACAATAGCCAATAGCCGCCTCAGCAAATCTCAAAAAAGCCAAGAGTGACAGGGTAGAATGAATTTTCCTATTCTGTTAGGTAGAAACAATCAGAGAGACCTGTGGCATTTTAAAGACCATTACAGGAAAGCTCATCTACTAACATATAAAAGTCAAAGTTTGTTTGTTTGCCCGTGTCAGGCGAGAAGACCTCATATGATTGGCTGTGTCAGACAAAGACCTCATATGATTGGCTGCCTAAGAAGATTGTATGGAATCCTGGAGTTTGCAGTTTCAGGAGGGGCCTTTAGAACTCTCAGCCAGAGAGCTCTTGGGCCTATCTTGAATAGGCCGGTTGCTATGGAGATGAGGCCTAGCAGCAAGGAGGAGGGCAGTGTATTCCCTCAGGAACCCAACCTCCGTATGTTAATAACTCTGAATACAGATTGAATTGGGGAATATGGGGAAAAGTTACAGGTACTGGACGAGAGAGTTTGGGGAATTAGAGACACAGGATCTCCAATTTTTCTAACCTATGAGAAAATAAAATCCTGGGCAGCACCAGATATATATGCCAGTGCTATAATAAATTTGGCTGGGTGTAAGGTTTCTTTGTTGCTTTTGCTGAAACAGACTGGCCTGGCTACTCCTTCAAAAACTACTAGGTAGATCAGGACTGGACAGTTGTGGCCCTGTAGATGCTCTTGGCTTGCAATGCACATCAGCTTGGGTATCACTGTCAGTGGTGAGGGAAGCTGGGAATTATAGTCCAAAAACATCTGGGATACAACAGTTACTCAGCCTTGAGTCAGGGAATCTCAGTGATTTCCACTTCTTGAGAGGGTGGAGGGAAATGGCCGACATTCCATTCCTCAGGTTCTTAACTGTGTGTCTCTGGATTCCTAGGGGGTCCAGGGGTGGTCTGCGAATGAACTACAGGAGGTCCATAAAATGAGTGCTTAGTTTGTTTCCTACTGATTTTCTTACTGCTACTTTGAAATTTTCCTACCACGCTAAATTTTGAGATTAAAAAACCCTTGTGTTTTCACGTGCTCATTGAAATTTTTTTTCAGTCCAACTAGCCTATGTGAAGGATATCAGTTTCCAATGCAATAAAATAAACTACAGGCAAAATCTGGTGTATATGTGTTTATGTATAACTACATACGTGTCTGTAATTTTGGTGGAGCGGATACATAGCTTGTATCAGATTCTAGAAGGAGTTCATCACCCTAAAAATACTTCACAACCACACACTATTCTAAGTGAAAATGAGTGCTTGCCAAGTACCACACCTCTTAATAGCCATCAGACTCAATTCTCCGAATGGCATTCCTTTATGTAGACGAAATAGCTACACTGATGAACGAGAAAAGAGAAAGTTCAAGTTTGCCAAAGTACAAAAATTTGCAGGGAAAAGAAAATCCAAGGGGGAAAAATCCGCCCCCACAGCAAGAATAGCTCACACAGGACTGAAGCCATTCTGCACTAGACTGTTATAGTGCTATTATTCCACTTCCAACATCCTATGGAATCCTGGGGTTTGCAGTTTAGGGAGGGGCCTTGCAAAACCCAGGATTCCATAGGATGTTGGAAGTGGAATAACAGCACTATAACAGTCCAGTGGGGAAATGGCCTGAGTGTGCTCAACAACTACAGAATACTGACTGGAGGGATAGGATGGAGTGGTTGGGATCCTGAATTGCAGCACTCCACAATGCAACATTTTGTTGCAGCCCTCGCTTCTATCTGCTTACAGCAAATCCAGTTCTCCAAGTGCCATCTCTTACAGAGCAAAACATGGCAATACCCTTACACAAGAAGGAAGTACTAGTTTGCAAAATATTTAAAATATACAGAGGGAAATGTGTGCTGGGGAAATCACCAGAACAGCCCAATAAGGACTGAGCATGCTCACCAACCACAGAACGCTGGTTGATGGTGCACGGAGGGGGAGAAAAAGTCTGGCGGAAAGGAAAGGAGTATTTTGGAAAGGGGCATGGCTGGTTCTCGCCCTGATCATTTTGTAGCACATTCCACTCCCAGATTTCTAGAGACACTGCATATAGCCATAAAGACAGTGGACTGATTAAGCTGTTAGCCACTTTAAACAAAAGGAATTCAGTCAACATTTTTACCGGCTATATTTATAGATCACCATTCAAAAACATGTACACCACTGTTTGGACATAACAAAAACAAGCAAACAAACAAACAAACCACAGCTGTTATATTAATAGAATAGCAATAACTCTAGCAATAAAAGCAATTGTAAAATAATCTCTGAGAGTTTGTGTGGTTTAGTGATTTGGATGTTGGACTATGACTCTGGAGAGCAGGGTTTAAATCACCGCTCTGTCATGGGAACCCACTGGGTGAGTTTGGGCAAGTCACACCCTCTCAGCCTCAGAGGAAAGCCATAGCGAACCTGTCTGAAGGAATCTTGCCAAGAAAACTCTGTGACAGGTTCACCTTAAGGGATAAGCTAAGACATTGGAAGACAGGAACAGAATTCAAAAGGACTCTGACAAAGTGGAAAACTGCACAGAAATTGATAAAATGAAATTTGAGATAGATAAATGTACAATTTTACATTTAGACCACAAAATCCAAATGCACAGGTATAGGATGGGGGCTACTTGGTAGTACACGTGAAAACGATCTTGGGATTACCGTTGATGATAAGGTGAACATAAGCCAGCAGTGTGATGCTGCAGCAAAGAACGCAAATGCCATCTTAGCCTGCATTAATAGAAGCATAACTTCTAAGTTGAGGAAAGTAATAGTCCCCCCATATTCTGTGCTGGTCAGGCCTCATCTGGAGTACTAAGTTCAGTTCTGGATATCTCATTTTAAAAGAGATACAAACAGGTTGGAGTGAGTTTAGAGAAGAGCAACAAAGATGATAAAGAGGCATGGAGAAAAAAAAATATGAGCAGAAGTTGAAGGAGCTGGCTACTGTCAGCATGGTGAAGAGAAGATTGAGCAGTGACACAATCACACACTTTAAATACCTCAAGGGCTGCCACAAACAGGAGGGTGCAGGCTTGTTCTCTGCTGCTTCAGAAGGTGAGACAATTCTAATAGTTTTAAGTTACAGGAGGGTGGATTTTGATTGAATATTACAAGGAACTTCTTGAGAGTGAGAATGGTTCTGCAATGGAACCAATGGCCTAGAAAGGTGGTGGAGTCTCCTTCTTTGAATGTGTTCAAAAAGAAACTGGACAACTACCTGCTGGGGACACGTTAGCTAAAGATCCTCCATCGAGCAGGGGGTTGGACCTGATGGTTCATAGGACCCCCTCCAACTCTAGAATTCTATGATTCTATGGTGCATTCCTGCTGGATCCTCCTGCTTCTTTCAGAATTGGCAACCTCTCTCCTCCTGCAGCCCACCACACCCTCCAAACCTCCTCTGTAGGGGTTAGACATCTTCTGTAGTAGGATTTGGGCAACCTAGAGGAAAGCAGCATGAAGAGGATGGGAAGGAAGAAAGAATGCCACTAATGCTGGATACCTCTGTGCTAAAGCTAAGAAAAATCACTATGGGTGGATTAAGAGTTGCTTCTTTACATCTGTTCACTTGCCAAGAAGTTATAAATACATTATTTTCACACGGTGTCTCTTAGTCATGCCAGGCTTCTAGTGTAGTTGTTCTCCCTTCCTACGCAGAGAATAAAAATAAAATAAAAAAAAGCTACCAGATTCCTCCAAAACGAAAAATTCTAGTACCCTCTTTTCCACCTATGAGACAGCATTCCCATTACACATCCAACCTCTGCAGTCTCCACTGATTATTGGACAAGTTTATAGAACTGTTGAAGCATGTAGCCTGGTTTAGATGATCAGAACGTGAAAAAACTGCAGTGAACTTTGGGCATGCTTTCAGTTCTAACAAAAATAAAAGCCAGTTCCCTATTATCTGTAACAGGGAACTGTAATTTATTCTAACCCTAGTTAAGTAAACTGGAGCATCTGAGCATTTATCCTGGAGAGAGGAGATATGCAAGATATGCATGCTAATAATTTATACTGAATCGAACCCTTCAGGAAAAAAAGAGTACGACAAAAAAAGAGTAAACACACATGCCGTGGGAAGAAATGCTTTCTCAAACTATCTTGAACGCTCTTAAAATCTGCGACATGCCTCGAGGTTAGCATTCTGGTATCTTGTTCATGTTCAAGATCCTCTTTTAGTGCGGTTTCTCCGAGGGAAGTAAAAGAACAGTTTGGAGGGAAGGCCAGTGTCTCACCACTAAACCTCACAAGACAGGAATTGCTGCACTCTGTGGGGTTCAGCAGATCTGCTAAAGGCTAATAACTTGGTACTTTTTACCTCCTGGAAATCAGAGAGACACTTGTGGAATTTATTGCTTCAGGGGCCAAATACCTTAGACTAATTCTGAGTACTGTGCACCTTGCTTTGGGTAGGCCATGTAAGCTACAATCTGCTAGCAGACATCAGGCAGTAAAATGTCTGGGGCCAGCCCTGGGGAGCAGACAGACATGTGGGATTTGGAATCTAGTGTGCTACGAGTCAGAAGTTCTGGGGGAACGCAAACATGGTCTGTGCATTTGAAAATGCGCTTAAGAGACTTTTAACAGCCTGTAAAATCTTTGGTTATCTCTCTCTCTTAAGTTTTCGGCCTGCCTTGTACAGAAAATGAAATACAGAAAAACAGGGGATTAAGCATTTTTTTTTTGAAAAGCTAAATAAAACCACAGATTTTAGCACTGTAACAAAATCAGCTGAAACAGTTTCGAAACCTTAAAACAGCAACAAAACATAAATAAAAATTAAAATTAAAAAGATAACAGTAAAGGTAAAAATCAAGGATTATCTGCTAGAAGAAGGTTTTAGCCTAGTATCTAAATCGTGGTGTGTGTATGTGTGTGACATTTTTAGCTCAAGTACTGACTTCAGTTTCAGGGAAGTTCTTGAAGGGGGGGCTTTCTTGGGGTGAGCAGAAAGAAAGGCAAAAAGATGGGACTAAGCATGGCCATATATTTAAAGCTCTTAGCTGCCACTAGCTATGCCTTAGGAGGGGCATTTCAAACCTTGAGAATGAGAAAAGCCCTGTACAAAAAGCTGGGGAACCACCAAATGATGGCATTCTGGGAAAAGGAGCCACAGCTATATGAGGAAGCCCATGGGACCAGACTGGAATCCCAGAAGGGCAGATATGGCCCAGGGCCCCAATGTCCCCAGTGAAGATGCTGGGACATCTTCCTTCCAGGGCACTCCCTGGAGATCCTAACTCGGAACTCAGGTGGCACTATTAGGGCAACTTTGTTGGCTGATCTGAGAGATAATGAAGGCACATCAGGGAGGAAGTAGCTTCAGAATGTCTAGACTCAAGATGATAAAGACTCTCTAGCTCAGAACTAGCCTACCACATCAAAGTAGGGAAGAGTGTTTCTCCATGATAAATTGTTTGAGTCAGTGCAAAATAACAGAAGAGGAAGACTTGTTGTTGTGTGCTTTCAAGTCACTTCCGACTTACGGCGACCCTAGGGTGAACGTATCATGGGGTTTTCTGTGGCTGAATGTGTGTGACATGTCCAAGATCACCCACTGGGTTTCCAGACCGAATGGGAATCAAACTCTGATCTCCAGGGTCATAGTCCAAAACTCGAACCACTACACCACTAGGGAGACCTGAATCCAAATCCCATTCAAGACATTTCTTTCACTTGGTGACCTTGGGGTGGTCACTCTCTCTGTGTCTAACCTATACACCATGTTAAACTCCCTGGAAAAAAGGTGACATACAAGAAATGTCAGAATTATTACCTGATAACTCTGAAGGATATTTTTTCCATTTTTGTTTTGCTTGAACCACTTGGGAATGTTTTACTCTCCATCTTGCCACTGGGCCACCAGATAACAAAAGAATCTGCTTGTTTTCAATACAGCCTTTTACATTAATCTTAAAATTTGACGTTATCAATTTTCATCAAACAAACCAGCCCTATGCTATCTTTAAACCCTGTAAACACGGTCTTAGGAAGTTCCTCTGTTGAGCAATATTACCAACGGTAACTGAGAAGAGTTTCCTACTTTGGTTCTGTTTCAGGGTCACATACTTCCACTTTCTGAAGCTGAAACCCTTTCAAAGGATGTTCGCAGGCAAAATGATAATCTTCACAGAACGAGTTCTGATTCTGGTTCTTGAATTTACCTGGCTATCTTACTGTGCTGGTAAGGAATCTTTTTTGCTTTATCCTTCTAGTTATCATTGAGCTTTAACAAGAACAGTCAACAGGGCCAGCCCTATCACAAGGCAAAATGAGGCTGCCACTTAGGTAGCACACTTTGGGTGTCATGAAAGGGCAGTAGCTTGCTTGTTATTTGTTATGATTACATTTTTCTTGCTAAGGATGGGAAGAATTGCTTGAAAGATTTTCTGCTCAAATCAAAATAACTTGGTTGGCTTTTGGTGTTATGCACCTGAACTTGGATAAAGGGCAGTTCCTATCCTGCCCAAGGCTGGTCCTTGGTCCACATAAGAGTTCTTACAGAGACCACCAAAAATTTACTGCTCTTAGTAAACCTGGACAGGAGCGGGTGAGGCAAACAGGAAGAGTGGAAAAGATACTCCTCTACATTGAAAAAAAAATCCTAATCAAGTTATTTCACAAAGACATATGAAAAATCTAGGAGGACATATCATGTTCTGTCTCATCATACCTTTCATAGAGCAGTTGACAAATACACTGCACAGTAATTCAGAGGGTTTACTCCCTACTAAATATGTTTGAAAGTATACCACAAACAGTCCTAGCTGAGCCGAGTGGAAGAAGCAAGAATGAGAACAGATCCCAAACATGTAGACGTTTGTATAGTACAGCCTCTCTGAAGATCACTAATATTTTGTTCCACATGAGAAAAGATGCAAAAGTCCCCACAATGGAAAAATATGGGGTAAATGTTACTATCATTTGGACACCTCCATGTTGGTTTCTCTTGAAGGATTTTTTAGCTCTTTAGCTAGAAGAGGTGTCACAGGTCATGTTCTCCAAGCTTCTGCCAACATAAGAAATTGACAACTACGTTATCCTGTTCGGTGGCCATCTAGCCTATCTTTAAAAACTTCCAAGGAAGGACGGATTGCCTTCTGAGGAAGTCTTTCTGACTGTCAAACTGTGGGGAAACTCTTCCTATAATATATTCTAGATCCCTTTTATTACAACTGGAGGTGTTTGGTTCAAATTCCTTCCTTGTGGAACAGAAAAGAAAATTGATTTGTCCTATATGAGAGCCTTTCATAGAGAAGAAGTTGGAACAGTTACCAAAAGGAAAGGTTACTCAAAATATTTCAGGGAGCTATAGTACAAAAATGTTCTTTTTTTAACTTCCAAGAAGACTTTGAAGAGGAAGCTGGACATAAAGCATGTGATTCTGGAAGGACAGGGAAAAGACGTGCTTTAATACATGTGACGTCTCATGTGCATTTTGAAGAAAACAGTCACATGAAAGGGCTGTACAATGCCAGTTCCTGTCCCTTTCTTTAGAAAGCTCTATGCTAGGAAAGATCTACACTGCCCTGTTGTTGTCATACACAAAATTAGCTTATAAAAGTTGAACAGACTTTGCACAGCCATTGAGTTCTTGCCTTTTCTGAAGCAGCAGTTTGTTCTTCTAAAGACGCAAAAAGTATTACAAAAAGTATCCACAGGTTTTGTGTGTATTGAGGATGGAGGTGGGGATGTCAGTAGTCCTGACCTTCAAGAAAACTCTGTTAAACAAAAATCCCAATACAATATCTGAAAAAAATTAGCACCATGTTTTTCCACTCGGAGGTCCCGCACATCCCCAGCCTGCATCCATATATTTAGTGTGTTATGCTAAATCTGAGACACAGAAATAATAATTCATTTCTCATATTTTTTATGTTTACTGTTTCTAGCTCCAATTATCTTTTACAGTTCTGTCCTTCAATTTCCTATGTGCTGACAAGAGACATTGAAATTGTTCCATTAACACACAATAGGAGAAAAAGTGCATAACTCTTTATCTGGAGTCTCGAGGCGGGCTGAACATAAATATGCAGCACTGAAAAAAGCCACAGTTCTGCTGTGTGAAAATCTAGATTCTACACTTTGCATAGATTATGCAAATTACAAAGAATTTATTTCTTTGTGCTCATTTTCTGTAATTGATTCTACTTCTGATGCTATGAGAAGAGGGCAAGAAGTACAGATAATATTTAAGTCTCCGCACCTGCCCCAGGAAAATCAACTTTTACTGCTGAACAAACAAATAAAATCAGTCTAGAAATCTTTTTGGAGGGGGGTTAGAACAACTACAATTCCCTAGCAAGCATTGCCACCAGGAATTCCAGGTGCTGCAATTAAAAAAAAGGAACTTCTCCAAGTTCTGCACAGAACATGCACACGCCTCAAAATAATCCTTTCAGAAGAGTTGAATAATAAGCAGTTAAAATTCTCTACCAGAAAAGATGGTAACACTTGGTAAAATGGGAGACAACAGGAAAAGACCACACTAAAGTTGGATGGAAGCAATCACAGAAGCCACAGCCTTGAGTTTGCAAGACCTGAGCAGAGGGGTTGATGAGAGGGTGATTTGGAGATCACTGTAAGTTGAATCTGACTTGACAGCAACCAACAATAAGGTCCCTGTCCTACCCACAGCTACTTTGGCACAAGCTCACAGCATCAGTGGGACTAACTTCTCAATAATCATATAAGAGTTTATGTCAAAATGTAAGCTAGCGCTGGGCAGGAATGGAGCCTTCAAGTATTGTGCAGATACATGAAATTTCAGATATATTACAAGCTCACACACTACTATTGCAGTAATGCAACTTTTTACTCTGCTGCAACCTTTATTTATTTTCCTTCTCATCAAGGTACATTTCTTCCTTTTCAATAGGTGCTGATCACTGTGATGTCACCGTAACACAACCTCAATTCATGGAAGCTTATACTGAATCCAACAACATTACTATATCATGCACTTTTTCTGCTCAGCAATGCCCCACACCCTCTCCTAATATTCTATGGTTTCGGTATCTTGCACAGACCCATGAGGATCTGTGTACACCTGCATGCAAAGACAGTGAAAAGTTCAAAGTGCTTCGTGCAGCAGAAGATCAGACTTTGCTTCAGATCAACACACTCAGTGTCCAAGACAGTGCAATTTATTATTGTGGGATAGCATTTCGGGATTCAGCGACAAGTACCTCCAAGAAAACAGGGTCGGGAACACTGCTAGTGATCAGAGGTCAGTCACACTTCTATTTTGAGAATTTTAAAATTTTATTTAAGTGATTTAAATTCTACCTTCCAAGCAAAGAATGCTCCAAAATATAGCTTATAGTATGATTTTAGAATAATTATATTCTATATCATAAGCAAAGATTTTAGAATAATCATATGGAACAGCACATGCTTTCAATGTAGAAGGCACTGGTTTCAATCTTTGGTATTACCGTGAAACAGTGAAGCAAAAAATTCAGCCTCAGACTCTAGAGAAGTGTAACCTACTGGGATAGACCAGGTGAGGAACCTCTGCCCACCAGATGTTTTGGCCTACAACTCTAATCGGCATTATTCGTCATCAACAGTTAGGAACTGTGGAAGCTGTAGTTCAAAACATCTAGACTGAGGTAAAAATGTTCCCCACTCTGAGATATGCAACACCAAGTTATCCAAGACTAATGGAATAATTCTGTATAATAAAGTCATCACAATGTTATCTTGTGTGTGTCTTTGTAGACCACCTGTCATTGGTCTAGTACCAACTGCATGATTTCCAGTTTGCTTCCAAGCTGAACTTAAGATGCTGTTTTCAACCTACATAGCCCTAAAGAGCTTGGATGTAGGATATCTGAAACACTGAGTCCTACCTAAATTTTAAGATCATCAACTGAGAGTCTGTTGTGTGCTTAACCACCCCAAATGGCCAGGTTGGCAGGTACACAAGAGAGGACATTCTTAGCAGAAGCACTTGGATTGTGGAATTGCATTGCAAGGGAAGTTAGGCCGGTTCATCTCTACTGAACTTGTGTTGAGTAGTCCAAACTGCAAGAATCTGTATAGCCCCTATATTAACTGTGTGTATTTTTTCATTTAAAAAATCTCTTTATATCTTTTTAAAAGAACATTTTTAATTATTATGCATTACCTAAGGAATCCTAGTGGACTGAGAGATCCAGCTTCATAAACCATGCTTTGTGCACCTGAGAACAAATATTGGGCTTGCACAGTTCTCTTGTCTCCCCTTTCCTTCACAGACTTCAGTTTTACCCAAACAAAATCAGTTTTCCATCTGAAATGGGAAGCCATAATTTGATGCTGATTTACTAACCAGAGCCCACATTGATCCTAGATTAAGATCTTAGCAAACCAACATAAAGCTACAACTTCCCATTTTTGATGTAACAGCAAATTGTGGCTTACTTTAGACAGGCCTGAAGTGCTAAAGGTGGTAAGTGAGGGAAGGAGGCAAGATATGAAGCAGCTTCCTATGTCGATATAAAACCAAAGCCCAGAGTCCTCAAATTGGAATGAGGACAACGAAGTGTTCATACTTTAATGATAATATGAATGAAAAAAAAAACCCCACACACCCTGTATTCTGTTTTGTTTGTCATTAACAAAGAGACTAAGAGATCTAGCCAAGGAGTTAACATCATGGTGGCCATCTTACTCCTGCTGCTCTTATACCTCACAGCCATTTTGGCAATTTCAAAGTTCTTCTCCAAGGTATGTTCAAAACTGCACATTCTATTTCTTTGCTTCTATACAAATACAAAAGTAAAAAAAAGATTTATACTGCTTTCATAATGAATTTGAAAAAAGTTAATTTTTGGACTACAATTCTCAGAATCCTTCAGCTAGCAAAGCCACTGAGTTGCAACTTTCCCTGTACGTTTTGAAAGAGATGTGTGTGTGCCTGTGCCCATGGACAAACATATTTATAGAGAGTATGTGACAATAACACCCTCTGCACTTCTGCAAATTCTCTCAATCTGGGGAAAACTAGATATAACAGCAGCAGAACAGCTTTTAAAAGGTGCAAATGAACATTAAGAGATATCCCTTATGTAGCATAGGACTCTTCTTTGGACAACTGCAATATGCTCTGTGCATGGCTATCTTCTGAACAGAGTTCACCAACTGCATGTGTGAGGCACACAAGGTCACCCAGTGGGTTTCCCTGACCAAGTGGGGAAATGAACCTAGTCTCCAGGTTCTGTAGTCAAAACATTCAATGACCACACCATGCTGGCTCTCCCACCCTTAATTTAGGGGCCAGGTACCTCGAGGGTCACCTGCTTCAACACAAGGCATCAAAATCTGTGAGTTGCTCCTCTTGTTGATGTTGAGAGCGAGCAGGACAAGGACACAAGAGAGAGCCTTTTCAGTGACTGTAACCAAATTCTTGAAAGGTTTACTTTGTCCTCTCTTTGCTGGAACACCACCAAAATGGGTCAAAACCTTTCTATTTTAGGTGGCTTTTGACATGGGTTAATTGATTTCTGCTGGCTGTTTCCTGCTGCTTGAAGATCTGATTTGATGCTATGTTTGTTTTAGCACTGCTCATATCTTTGATATATGACCTATGGTTATTTAATATGTTTTAGAGTTTGTATTCAATGAATGTTCTTACCTGCCTTCGGCAATGTTTTCTTAGTATAGGCTGGATATAAATATCCTTTATATATAAATAATTTAGCTCAATATTGTTTGCACCAGAGTGGGTAGATAGTAGGTTGGAAAAGTTACTTGTTTAGACTGTACCTCTCAAGCTTAGGGATTCTAGAAACTGCAATTTAAAACAAAAACTCCTGCAATCTCTGATCGGGATTTACTGGTAATCTGATCTAATGAGTATCTACAGAAACTGCTAGGCGAAGCCATTAGGAGTTCTAGGATGGGGTGCTGATGACATCCAGCAAGGATCCCACCAATATGCTGGTGCCACATAGCTCTAATTCTTGTTGTAAGAGTCAGGTGGGGCTGTGCAGGTGCTGAATGCTCTAATGTGCTGGATGAGGGTCAATAAACTTAAAGGGAATCCCAGTAATACAGGCACTCTGAAGGCTGGTGGTTCCAAGGTCTGGGAAACAAATAAGCAACCTATCCTCGATCGAGTTGAACTCCTACTGGGAGTGCTCCTGGATCAGTCTCTGCCACTAGAGGCTCAGGTAGATTCCAGGGCGCACAGTGATTCAATTGGTCTACCAGTCGCAGCTCTTCCTAGGCCCTGATTGATTTCTTCTAAAACACAGAAGTACAGGGTGTAACCTTTTTTAAAACCTGTTTTCACTCGTTAAATTGTTTAATATACTTTTGGTTTGTTTAAATTACCTTTGATCATATAAAACTATTTAAACTGATTTTACTTGTTCACTACCATTAGATGCTGTGATACAGGGTGGAATACAATTATTGTATTCAAATAAATAAATTTAATATAATCAGCAAGAGTTTTCAATCTTCAGTGAATTAAAAACAATGTTTAATCTACAATGCTGGGTCTCCAACTTCTCCACTTAAGTCCCATAAAGACTTCAGTAAATCTGCCTTCCATAGTGTGTTACCTGTCCACACAGCAAAGGTTTTTTGTTGCTTGCAAGCGGCAGCAACTAGGCTTGAAAAACTATCACTACATTTCTAACATCTGCAAGATTACCATCTTTGTTACAATGTATACTCAGACTATCAATATTTCTTTCTTTCTTTCTTTCTTTCTTTCTTTCTTTCTTTCTTTCTTTCTTTCTTTTAACAGCCAAAATTCAAGAAATCAGAAAATGAAGACCTGATAGGGAAGCACAACGTTGGTGTAAGTGTTAGCCATCTGGGAAACTAATAGCAAAGCCATTATCTGTGGCTCCTTATGTAGCCACAATGGTACCATTTGCAAAGTGGAGGGGGGAGAGGAGTATCAACAGGTAGAAATAACCCAAAGTTTGCAAAAGTTATAAGAACTGAGGGGGTGGAGACACACAGAAGTAACTAAGCATGCTAAGTGGACATGAGTTGGAATCCTCTTGGCAATTTATGCTGTGAAAATGAGATTGCATCCTTGGAAGTACTTTACTGGACACTGCAGAAAGAGATGCCCTACACCTCTCCACAGTGTCCCCCCCCGCTGTGCAATGGCAACTAGATAGCACTGGGGAGGAGCTCCACCCCAATTCAAACACCACTGACTGGCTGTGGTATTTGTGCCCATGCAACCCCTGATGCCACGCAACAGATCCTCTCTTTTTAAGGCACTGTACTGCTGGGACCTGTCAGCCAAAGTTCCTTCTTGCCACTTTCTAAAAGTGAAAGGAAGGACAATGCACAGCTAGAGAAGACGGGGTATGTGACTACCGCCCAATAAAAACATACCAATCCTGCATCTGTTTTTTTTTCTAAAAGTCTGAGCGAGAGAAAAAGGACACTACAAAAACTGCTTCCAAGCATTCAGTCTTGGGATGCTTTCAGTAAGCAGCGAGTACATAATGGCTGCACCTTCACATTATGCAATGTTATTGGGTGAGGAGCAAGACATATACTATACAGCTTTGGTCCAGATAATCTAAAGGATCATATTCCTCCATACATACCTGTCTTGGCTTTGAGATTTGACTGACTGACTGACTGACTGATTGATTGAATTTATATTCCACCATTGTCCTGGGATGAGATCCAGAGCTTTGTGGGAGATCCTTTTCTCAGCCTTGCTACACTCAGAGACATCTTCTTGAGGGCATGTAAGAGAGCCTTCTTGGTAACCATTAGTAGGCTCTAATACTCCCTTCCAACGAAGGCTAAGCTACCTATATATTCTGACGGTAACTGATTGACTGTTCAGGCAGTGGCTTTTAAAAAGTGGGCTGGAGGGTGTTTTTTTTTACTGATGTGCTTTAGAAAATGCATTTAATTTGGCTGTGTTTTTAATAGCATAAACTACTGTTCTTTGTCCCTGTTTCTATTTGAGTCCTGAGCTGTATGCATTTCAGATCTGAAAGAAAAGTGGGATATAAATCATACAAACAAATCAACAAACATAAATAAATAATTTGGAGGACGTGTTAACTGAATATTAATTACAGTCCAATTCCATATGAGAGAAGCCCTTCCAAAAAGAGTCAGGACCCACAGCTCAGTGATTCAGCCTGTACCCCATCTATGGAATAACCTCCTCATGGAGGCAAGACAGAGGCAACGCTGCAACAAAATCCTTTTTTATTTGCAAACATCTTTTAATGGGTTGATCAAGCATGGGAAAAGTACACGCCATGCATAGTCTTCAACCACTTTTAGTGCTCCCAAGCCTCTTAGGGCACCCCCAAAGCTCCTTCAGTCCATTTTAAAAACTGGGCCATTTTTCACACCAATGTGCAAAAATTCTTTGAAACCACCTGAAAGCTAACCTGCACAATGCCTAAGTGCCCCCCCTGCAAAAAAAAACTCAAAAAGGACAAAATCAATCTAAGCAAAATCTGGACATGATCTGATGCCCACTGGGGGGAAAAAAAACCTCCATGTGTTTTTCTACATACAATAATTCTGCCATAACACTTTTGGATGTTCAGGTACCAGGAAAATGTAGTACAAAATTCTCCCTGGTCTACTATTTTTCCTGTTTTTCAGCATAGGAAGGAATAATTACAAATATTCTTTCCATCTTTTCTTAGGAGAATTACAGTCTAATCATCTCTAGAGGGTCATCCCTCTCTCAACTCTGCCATAACGCAGATTTAAAGCTTCAGCTCAGGGGTGTGTGATATGTGGCCCAATAGATGTCACTGGACTCCATGGGGGGGGGGACTAGCCTCCATCCTTCTGGTCATCTCTCATTCCTGGTACCCAAGTACTGAGCTAGATAATCTAACACTGTGTAAGGCAGTTCTCTATGTCTATAGCAGAGGTGCGCAGCTGCAGCCATCCAGATATTATTTATTTATTCATTCATTTGTCCACAACTGTTATAAGCCCTGCCCAGCATGCTGTAAAATTATGGGAGTTTCAGACCAGAAACACTGGGAGAGCGACAGCTTCCTACCCTAACTTAACACTATTCAACCCTCACACACCCTGCCAAAAGGCAACAGCAATCACCTTTCTTTTAAATTCAGCTACATTTTTTTCATAGTTTCTGTTTATACATCAGCCTATCGTACACAGTCAGGTGAGATAAAGACACTATTGAAATCCTCTTTTAATTTCCCAGGTTAAAGGGAGTAAAAGAGCAGTCTGTCAAGCGATTGCAAAAGAGTTCTGCAAAAAGAAACACAAGAGAAAGTGACGGCCTGTAAGTAGCCAGCAGCATCAAGATGGATGGAATTGGGTTTACATGTATGTACTCACGGCATGCTGCTTAAAAAGGGAAGGAAATGATGAACTAAGAAATAGCAATGAGGCTGGTTTCATGCTGTACACAATTCCACAATTATTCTGCTATTCTAACCTTAGCAGTGAAAATGAATGAGACGTCTGTATAGCAGTTTGGTACCTGACCTCTATTATAGGGCAACTGGCATTGTAACTCTGAAAACTGCATGTTTCTTATTCCATTCTGCAACTCACAATTAAACACATCCTGTTGAGAAGTGAGAATGCAAAGCAAGCTACAGAGTGTTGGCTTTTCCTAGAGCCAGTCAGGTGTATGAATATTCCAAGGAATAATAACGCATCATAGAAAGGTGATGTTTGACTTTGCCACTGAGTACACCAGTGAGTAGCATGGTGTAAAGAGAACTTTAGTGAGTAGGTCTCAGAAAACGTGCAGTGGTTTGGGGTAAGCTCAAAAGTGTACAATGTTCTTCCACTAATACAATGATGAAGCTATATGTGGGATTTGCAAAGTAACTAATATGGTCCATTAAGATTATACTATCTGATAGCTTTTCTCTTTCTTTGTTTTGCATGCAAATTATTAAATGTGCTATCTTCTTTTCTTGCAGGGGCATGTAGCTAACACTGGCAAAAAAGATATACCATCATAGTAAACTCTTTAACCATCCTAGTCATCTCTTTTTTGTGTCATGGTTCACGCAATCGAGGACATGATTCAGATGCTGAACATTTGGAAGAAAAACACCTATATAAAAACTGCCATTAGCCAGCAAAGTATTTTGCACAGAGACTGTATCCTAACTAAAATATTAAATAATAACAAAGCATTCACCTGTTGCTCAGGAATTGCCAGAACCAAGAGGCTTCATGGCTGTGCACAGCTGCTTGGGGAGGTAAGCTGTGAGAGAGAAAAGACTGGACTATCAGACTTTCTCAACGTACTGCCTTCCAGATTTTTGTGGGCTCCTGCCCAGCTAGCATAATCAGTAGCAGTGAGCAGTGAAAATATAGTCCAAAATATCTGGAGAGTGGCTGGGACACACTGCCTAAAAGATCTTCCTTGGTTCTGGAGTAACGTGCTTAACTATAGACGGCTGCTGGCTCTTTTCACCACGAACAATTAATAAAGGCTTTCACTCATACTTTGAAGTTTGACTGGGCAACAACATTCTTTCCCGATTCTGCTTCTTTCTGACCTTGGCTTATTCCCTGTCTTTGATACCCCTGGCTTAACACTTACCTCTCTCACCGGATGGCTCCCTTCAGCCCTATCAAATGCCTTTTCTTCCCTGCAACATCCTGTAGTATTTATAGCAGTAAGTTCATATAGAGGTATAAAAGAAATCTTTCTTTAAAAAAAAAACTAGAAATTTTCAAGACAGGGATGCATCTATGAAGTAGAGGGGATTTTAAATTGATAATTGTTCATGTATATGCATGTAGAACAGAACCTTGTAAATTATACATTAGTTATTATATGGGAATACTGTAATACTCAGTAATACCTAAGGTCCTTCTTAAACTTACATTTCCAATTGCATACCTAAAAAAAAAGGTGTTCAGCACATCCACATATGCACCATACTAGCAGAAAATCAGGATTGGCTGCAGTTCTACATTCAAATGTACACTTGATGGCTATCCTGAGTTTATCATTTCCTCCCTGTTTAGGAAATTCATTTCATGTATTAGTGCTGTTCTTTATTGCAGATAAAACTATATCATACAGTGGATAGGTGGAGGTATCCAAAGGCATGTGGAACCTCTGAGAACTGCAGAAATAACCCCATTTCAAAATACTTTAGAGAAGACAACAGAAAGAAGAAGGGCTTTGAAACAACCACAAAAGCCCACAGAGGATTGAATGTGCTTAGTGGATCATGCAGCCCTTAGGACCTCAATGACCCCCTTTTTTCAAGTGAACATCCCTGGTTTTGGCTGAAAATATTTTTAAAAGCTTATACACATTTCAAATGCTGTTTTGCGGGCCCTGAAGCACCAGTGTGGTGCAATGGTTTGAGCTTTGGATTACGGCTCTGAAGACCAGGGTTTGCCATGGAAAACCACTGGGCCTCCTTGAGTAAGTCACACTCTCACAGCCTCAGAGGAAGGCAATGGCAAACCCCATCTGAACAAATCTTGCCAAGAATAAATCTTGCCAATCTTGTCAGGAAAACAGGTTGACCTTAGTTCACCGTAAATCAGAAATGACAAGAACCACCAGCTTGAAACTGCAAGAGCCTTCCCTTCTAAAAAAGCAGTTCAAAAGACAACTGAGAGAGACATCATGGCAATCCCATTCACTCAAAATGGTGGTGGCTTTTGGAGGAGCCAAAAAATGGCTCATGAAGCTTCCTGATTCAAGAGTATGCCCAGCCTTATTCATCTGTGCCTCTTTATGACGACAGTCCATTCTATGCTTAGGAAATCTACATAACTAGCTTCCTGATCTACTTAGAACAGACACTGGCATTTGAACCACAAGGAAGTTTAAACATACAGACACACCCTGAGATGTAGTTGTTCCTCACTGCTTATCATACCAGGAAGTTACATGAGGTTTTACTATATGATTATCAAAAAGGATCCTGGTCTTGAAACAGCAGTTCTCAACCTTTCTTCCTCCCATATGTTTTTTATTTCAATTCCCAGAAGTCCTGGCCAACATGGCAAATCATCAGGAGTTCTGGGAGCTTAAACATCTGGAGGACCAAAGGTTGAGAACCACTGACTTTTCTTGAAATACTTCAGAGTTACTCTCCAAACCCCTTAAAAGAAATTGAAGTGTATACTTGGAGTTTAAGATACAGAAAATGCAAAAGCCATTGGCTTTTGCACCCTACATACACTTCAAAAGTATTTCTATAGATACATCTGTGTGTGCATCTCTATTCAAGTATTCAAGCAACAATCTATATTAATTCTTTTATGAAAGGTTAATAACAATTTATTAAAATGTCAGTTAATTTTTTGTAAATATGTAATTCAGAACAGTCTCTGTGGGACTGACAGGAATTGTGAAATCCTCCACATGCTGTGGGAACTCAACTCCCAGCATTCTTTATTCATTTGCTGTGCTGTCTAATACTGCTGGGATTTGCAGTTCCACAACACCTGGAGGGCTGAACATTTCACATTCCTGCTTTACTGAGTGACTCTTGCGGAACCTCAAACTATGGCCTGCAGTATAATGAGGAGCCTTAAGGGGCATGTGCTCCATCCTTCTCTTGTGCACCTCTCTCCAGTTGTGGTTTGCAATGTACTGTAATTTATGGTGTCGGCTGCTGCATAAAAGTATGGTTTGTGCTTCTCCAACAACAATGTGATGGATGCCCATATAGTTCTTTTGAAGAAGACATCTCTGACAAGGAGGAAGAGGAGGGGGAGACTGTTTGCCTTTGTTCATTTCTGCCTGTGCTTGCTTATTTGTTCCTTGGGTTATGCGCCTTTCATTTCATTTTAGCTACCTTTTTGGCCTTTTCATTTTATCTGATGTGTATTCAAACTGCAAGAAACTGATATGTTAAGAGTTTGGTATTTTGATAAAACTAAAATAAACAAAACTTTTCAAAAAAGAACATATATGCGCACATATAGTATTAAAAACCTGAAGAATGACATGAGAGCTTGGGAAGCAGTGAGCAGGGTTTGTGTGCAAGAATTCTTTTAATCTGGAGAGATACTCCAGAAACACAAAACATTCAACAAGCGCCTGTCTTTCTACTCTGACTGTGGGCCATGATTGTCTGAAGCCTCCAAAGTAAGTCCTTGTAAGGGCTGCTTTACAAATAATTTGAAGCAGTGTGTCTGTTTCTTTTGTAGCCACTCTTATACTGAGAACATGGTTTGGCTGTGCTTCTTGGCATAACTTCTAAACCTTTTCACTGCTGTGTGGGAGCAGCCATAAAAGTGATGCCCACCATAGCACTACCAGGAAAACAAAGCAGCCTCAAATTCTAAGAACTCTGTCACAAACAATCCTTCTTGTATGCCACAACTTGCATTCCACACCCAGCATTTCTCCATCTTCCTTTTCTCAGTCATTGCCTCCTCTGACCTTCGTTTTATTTGGAGTGACACCAGTTTCTGAAACTTGCCTGACTGAACAGACTTGGTATACATCATACTAAACCCCACCTGGCTAATAACCCTAAGTCCTGACAGGCCTTAAGCATTATTAGAACCAAGGAAGCAATACTGTAATGGGAGCAAAGCATGAATGTTTCTAAAATGAGATCTAGATCAACGTAATTTGGTTACTTGCACAAGTTTCTTAGAAAAACATGAACCAACTTGAATTTAGTAATCTGGGAGTCAGCTCTCCTTATGGCAAACAAAGTTTGCCACACCTGAAGAATTCCAAAGCATAGCCCTGTAGTACAGTCTGAAGGAGGAAACAGGAAATAATGTTTTAAAGCCATGAGATAAAGCAACCTTGCTGGACTAAGACAGATGGCATGTTGGGTCAGCATTTGTATGGAAGAGCATACATGACTTCTTCCATCTTTAGTCCCAGAACAAGCAAAAGATGGGAAATACACACGCTGTGTAGTACTACTATTTCTTAGAAATTTGAAGAATTTTCTGGCCATGTTTTGGGAGAAGAAAATGATTAGATAAGTTCTTAAAAAGCCAGCTTGAGTCCTAGATGTGGGGTGGAAAGACCAGTAAATAAATAATGATAATTTAAGAAAGGGAAACTGCTTCAACATAAATAAAAAAGAGTCAAACTAGGCATATTTAATACTTTTGCTTGTCTAGGGCTAGGATTACCATAGCCGTCTAAAAAACACTTTCATTAAAATGACAAGACAGGAAAGGAATAAACCTCACATGGCAAGCAGTCCTAGACCTCCTGTATCACCTTTGAGAAAACTTTGCCAGCCCAGCCTAGCACGAGCGCATGACATTCCAGACAGCTTTCTGGGGCCTAGCGTTCCAGGAGTACTGCCTCAGAAACTTGCCTTGTGTACTCCTTTAACAAAAGAAAACAAAATGACTGTGTCTGGGAGCTATTATTTTAATTTCCCCAAATGCCCTAGAGTACCAATATATGGAGGGTATTTTGAGAAATCTAAGCTGAGATTCCCAGGCCCAACAGTCTGGTGTTGATGCTGTGTAAGCTGGAGAAGGTCCATGATGCATAGCTATGGGGGACAATGGAGGGTGCATTATCCAGGAATCTTTCAGCCCTGGAGGTGGCCTTGATTGTTGTCCTCTTGGCCAAACTCACTGACAGAAAGCCCTCAGAGGATGACATTTATAAATTTGTAGATTCTTCTGAGAATATGCACTCTTCATGTGAGAGTTCATATGCCCCTTTTTCCCAAAAAGCATCAGGTAGAGACTTACCATTTTCCACATACGGATGAAAAGGCAGAACCAGTGCCAGAATGACTCTGCCTCTTGTAGGTTCCAGTACACTTCTAATATCTTTTAATACAGTCAATGGCTGATCACACCGATCAAGCAGATTCAAGCAGCTGATGACATCATACTGGAAGCCTGTGTTCTGCCATTCGTTGATGCCAAGTACTCTGCACAAGTTTTAAAAAATGCACAAGTTAATGCCTAGTTAATGGCAGATTCTTCACTGCTTATTTTACCTACAGCAATGAAAAGAAGATGTAGGTGTCCACAGAAAGCCTTCACCTCATTCAATCTCGACAAAACTTAACAAAGGAAATGCTATTTTTTCATTTTACATCATTAATATATATTGGTGGTATTATGTTAATACGTATTTATAACACTATACATATAATTAAAAGTATTAATAATACTATATGTTATATATTAACAGCAAAGATATTAAAATGTGTTGATATATATTTGGTGAGTGGAGGCCTAGAAACCAGCAGGACACAATCGCATTGTAAAGCACAATGCAGGCAAGATGACAAATGGACACAAATCTGACATTAGAAATGGTAATACAATGTGTCTTCCATATACACATGGGTTCCATTCAAGGAACCCTTGCATAAAACAGAAATCACAAATGCTCTGTCCCATCAATGGACACAACGTACATGCACCCGGCACATCCATTGGCAATAACTGGACACAAAGTTTCATGTCACTTCACATTCATGTGTGGTGTGGTTGCGTCATCAGAGGGCACATTGTACTCCAAAATTAGTTGCAGAGCATTTGACTTTCTTGGACATACAACATGGGACTTACAAGTGGCGGTTTTTGAAAAGAAAAGAAAAATTCAAAGGAAGAAAAAGAAAGGCAGAAAAAGGAAGGAGAAACAGATGAATTCACAAATTCCAATCTGTTTTGTGCCACGCTACATATATTGATACATCAGTCTTTGTAACTATACGGACAGTAAAGGAATCTTTTAGGAGGAAGTTTTTGACTCTAAAGGAACTGACTTTTGGTAAGTAGATTTATAGTTTTTGTATGTCAATATTAGCTGACTAATCTATCAGTGCTCATGCTAAAATGTAAATTACTTAATCTGAAAGGTGCTGCTAGATGCCATGTGCCCGCAGGCTCCAAACTTCCTTCCCAGAGAAGTCAGACTGGCACTCTCCCCACTATCCTTCAGCAATCAAATAAAGACATTTCTATTCAGACAGATCTTTGATATATGATTCTATGCAACCTGTCTGACAGAATGTGCCGGATATTGTGTTGCTGTGGGTGTGTGAGTTTTTAATTATGTATTTTAAGATTGTTCTAATTCTTTTTGATTGTTTCATTATGTTTTAACTTTTGTATTCTGTGAGTTTTACTATGTCTTTTTAATAGTTATAAGCTGCTTTTGAGTCCCAACTTGGGAAAAGGAGGGGTATAAATAAACATGATGATGATTACAATGACAACAGTAGTAGTAGTGATAATAACAATAACAACACGTCACTAAATTCTGGGACTCTTTCTAGCACACAAATCTTACTTCCCCACCCTCCACTTCTTTCCAATTTATCACTGTGTGTCTTGTAGAGCAAGGAACAATTGGATTTCCTTCTCATGCAGTTTCTTTCCTTTAAATGTTCTATTCCCCTAAGAATTGGTTGCACGATTATTGCTACAGGTTCCTTTGATAGGTTATGAAAGAGGACAGTATTGAGGCACTATCAGGCCCATTTATGTGATACCTGTATTTCTTCTTCTGAAGCTGCCATATCATTGTTTCAGACAACTCGGTAGCATAGGTTTCTTCAAAATGGGGACTCATGACTTTTGTGACTTCTCCATCTCCGGCTCCTAAATCGAGAAGCCTGCGGGACTTCCAGTCTGGATTTATTTTGAGCAGTCTCTGAAATTGTTCCGGTGAAAACACAAACATTGAACCTCTTCCCAGCAACCTGAAATGTTAAAAGATACAGATGTACGTACTTATTCAACTGGAAGGAGGGACAAATTCAGAAAATGGATACTTTTCTTTCACCCACGAGAGGTATTAGACACAGTGGTTGAAGATCTTGGAACAGAGCTTGAGAAGGTTACTCTTTTTTTGATGACAACTTCCCAAATCCCACAGCCAGCGTGGCTATGCAACTTTTTCGAGCTCTGGAATGGAATATGGGTAAATAAATTTGAACAATATACTTTGTGTCAGTTCAGACCAACAGTCCATCTCTAGACTTCTCTGACTGATAACAGCTCTCAAAGCTCTCATGGAGAGGCCCTTTTTTAGCGCAACTATCTAAGAGCCTTTGAAATGGAAGTACCAAAAAGTGAAAATAGGATTGCCTGTGTGTTTAGAAAATGTACTGGGAGAATCTCTTGCACACCTACTAAAATATGCCTTAGTCATCAAAGGAAGAGAGCAGACAGATAAAAGTAACTTGTTTCACACAATATATAGCTTAAATATGGAATTTTCCACCACAAGATGTCACAATGGCCACCAGCTCTGATAGGGATCAAACAAAAAAACTTTGATAAGGCAATCAAGAGTTACTAATCATGATGTCTATGTATCAGTATCAGCAGCAGTATAACTCATGTATCAACAGGGTTATATCCTGCCTATGGGTTTCCCACTAGCACTTGGTTGGCCCCTGTTGTTGTAGTGTGCCTTCAAATCATTTCTGACTTGTGATGGCCCTAAGGCGAACTTATCTTCAGGGCACAGTCCAATGCTCAAACCACTACACAACGCTGGCTCTGCATAGCTCTTCTCAAGTTCACGAAAAATATGAAAAATGTTTTTTACCACTAAGCTATAGCTCCTCTTAATGGGGTAGAGGATCACACCTTCCCTTCCTCCAGAGGGAAACTCTGCCCATAACCATGCCATGTGAGCACTATTTTTTAAAATTAATCTCTATTTGTACTCAGGGCACCTAAATAAGTAAAAAAAAAAATGGAATAACCACCTGTTCAAACACTTATTTAAATTTTAAATCCCAATTTATATTGGGATAGAAGATCACATGAATACCAGTAGGGTGGAGGAGCCAATACCATGCAGAGGAACACAGTAGCTTATACTCACAGGGCATTTAGAGGCAGAAGAGAAGAGATCTGATCCAAAAAATGTGAGGCTTTAAAAAAACAAAGCAACAAGGAAGATGTAAAAGAATGGAAACACCCAAGTGAGAGAGAGGCTGAAGGTGACATGGATAAAGCAGTGGGAGAAGAGATTAATATTTTAAAACTGTATAATGTAGCAGCAAAGGACTGCAGTAGCTACCTGAGGCTCTCTTGTGATAGGAAAGAATGTAGAATAGCAAATGAGCTGTTCGTTAAGGAATGTGCGGCAGGGGATAGGCAGGGTCTCCGTGGATCATGCCAATGGCATCACGGCCTGCTGTACTTTGAAGATTATATTGTAAGATTACAGTAGCAGCGACATAGGTTCAAGTGGATGAAAGGATACGCAGAATATACAGGGGTAAAGAAATAATTGGTTAGCAAGAGAGACGAGAGGGGAACAGTGCATTAGTTAGGTCGACCGTAGCTAGAGAATCCAAACGGGAGAATAAAAAGCAATTGGCACTAAGGCATCTGCAGCTGCAAAGAGCAGATTCATGATCAAGGAAGAGGACACAGGAAGGAGAAAGAATAGGTGGCAAAGACAATGAGGCCAGATGAAAAGTGAGAAAGCACCATGGACTGATGTAAGTGGAATATAATGGTCCATAGGAAATGACCTGTTAAATGTTGATAACGGTGTTCAAGGAAAGCATTTTGTACAGAATACCACTCAGTTAAAAAGACCAACCCCCTGGCGGTACCTTTCAGTGTCAGATAAATTGGCACAAGGGTATTATTCCTAAAGCCATGGGGAGAAGGGATTCAAAGCAACAGAAAACCTTTTTCAGCAGAGGAAAAATGGCAAGGAAGGCAAGAGGAGGGGAAAAGTACTACTTGACTGCACACTCCACAGGAAATTTCTAGTTGAGAAGTATGATTGGCTCTCAATATTATACTCTCATTCTCTCTCCCCCTCACACACACTCACACACACACACACACACGTGCATGCACACACACCACCTTCATGAGATCAAACTGCATAAAAGGAGAAGATGTGGGGGTGGGAAAGAAGGTCAAAAAGTGTAAGGTGATAGTAATTCTGCTAAAGAAGATGCAAACCTGCAGAGCAGGGTGTCTGGGATTTCCTCAGGCTCACTCAATATGCCTACATGATGCTCCAATGGCAACTTTGTGAATTCCCCACCAGCAAGATGCTGTGAGATGGCAGTGTTGGGTCCCAGATTCAGAGCATGGGATAGAAGCTTAGGCAAAATACCCCAGGTAGCTGCTCCTCTCTGAGCTGCTCCTCCCTTCACTGCTCCTCCCTTCCTTGCTCCGGTCAGTGCTCCCAGAGTTCCATAATGTTACATTTTGAACTGGCCATGGCTATGTTGGCTGAGGGATTCTAGGACTTGTAGTCCAAAACTACATTTCCAATCACTAGCACTGCCCATTCATTTGCCTTCTCTTACTGGGCCCAGTCTGCACAGCTGGGCTTTGGAGGGAACATAAGACAAGCAGAGGCTCACTCTGGTTCATTCATTGCTTGTGTCTGAAGGGGCCAGGTAGCAACAGATAGGAAGTGGTTATGGGGGGTGTAATCAGCAGCATACACCCTCCACTGGTGCAGTGATACAGACCTCAGCAAGTGCCCAACAGTGGAAATTCTTGCCACTGGTCTAGGTTACAAGCAAGGGATGGAGCAAAACTACAGATTGCACCTCATTTTCTTCACACAGAAGCAAACTGGGCTAGCAGTTGTTTTTTCTTAACAGTTTGATTTATCTTTGATTTACCTGTACCTTTTTAAGCTAACGTTTTCACAAGCTGCTTCCTCCCAAAGGCAACTTGCAACACCATTAACTAAAAATGGTCAAAGCACAGAAAGGTATAATGGTACAAGACAAGTAAATTATAATATAAAAGAACAATGGAATTAAAGGCAATTTAAAAGAATATCAACAAGGTACAGTATAAACCCAAGCAAAAGTCTCTTCATCAGCAGCTCTTCAAAGCAATCCTTCTGAATTAAAAGGCTTCACAACTGAGTGGGGGATCTGAACCTGGGTCTTTGCAGTGTTAATCTGACACTACTTTGTGAAGTTAATTTGCATTGTACAAAATGGCCACTGCATTTCAATCAAATATCCGCCACAAGAGCAAATGGTCTTCATGTGCCTTATTACAGTACACCAAAACAAATGAAATGAGCACAGTGAACACTCTCAGGAACATCATTTTGTGTATTAGAACAAGACACACAAAACAATCTTATCCAAACATTTTGGGCATTCTTCACAAAATAAATGTACCACTGTCTGAGGCAGTAGTATTGTATATTGAGATTCTTCCAAATCTCCCATACACAATCAACCGCCTCTCTGACAGCAAGGCTCTTAGAGCAAACATTGGGTTAGAAAAGGGTGGGCAGCTCACAGCCCACAGGTTGGATGTTGAAACCCTCCTATTGCTGCACCCCATATTTCCCACTGTTCAGCTGAGTGGTACTGAAATCTGAATTTCTGGGTTAAAGCAAGACCTATGTTCCCCATGTACCTTGTTTTAATCTAGAAATGTGACTTTATTATGTTGTTACTCCCATTGTATAATCAGCCTCAGTCAGATGTTTCTCAACGCAATTGTTGGTAGATTGCTGGAGAAACTGATTCTCAGACTCACAACATTGCCTACTGCAGGTAAGGTCAAAGTGGGCAAAGTGTGGCACATGGGACACATGGAGCCTGCCCCTAGATACTCTTCCCAAAAATTGGAACTTTCAAGCAATATTTCACCATCCAGAGTCCCAAATGGGTCAAACCCACAACAAAACATAGCAGTTTTGCCTTCACAAGCCATAAACTCCCACATCCTCCAAAATCTTTTAAATCCCTCCCCCAAAACTGACTGCAAATCAGTTGAAAATGAAACTAGAAGTGATGTGGCTTGCCCAGACCCCTTCTGCAGTTATTCACTTCTGGACTACACAGACTTTAAACAAGGACTGAAGGCTCAGGAGCACTCAGGTTATGCCTTATTGTAGGGGTGAATAGACTGTGTTTGTAAGATCTGCTTTGTTTTGCTTGTCTTTGTTTTTAACTAGAACCTCTGAGATCCACCAACCAGAGCCTGGTGTAGAAGAAATACAGTTAGAATTAAAGTATTCTGAGTCCAGTAATCTGTTTTGAGCACTAGAGCTAAACAGAGCCCACAGTTATTGCAGCCAAAAATCCAATCCTCTGGGGGTTTTTTTCATTTCATTTTTGGCAAGAAGAGTGTCATTTTGTGAAAATTGTTGTTAATTAACTGAGTGTTAGAAATCATTGCTGATCTAGTGCAGGTCATACAGAGATCTGTCTTTTGTACACTCTTGCCTTAACGGTTAAAAAGAACACCATCTACTATGAAAAAAAGCAGATCACACAAAGCTAACATTTGCATTACAGGTTTACCAAACGTCAGTGCTAAATGATTTAATCAGTAATAGCAATAGCAGTTACATTTCTATATCACTTATCAGTGCTACGCACTCCCTAAGCAGTTTACACTGTGTTTAGCTAATTGCCTCCAACAGGCTGGGAACTCATTTTATCAACCTATGGAAGGCTGAGTCAACCTGGAGCCCTGCAGGATTGAACTCACAATTTGTGGCTGCAGGATTGGATTCACAATGTTGTGGCTGCAGTACCGGCATTTAACCACTGCACCACCAGGGCTCCCTATAACAGTAACTGACCTCCGTCACTGTTACTGAAATGACCGGGGTTCTGCCTGGAATCTGGGATTCTGTTGCATGTTTCAATACAATGCACACTATGTGTTATGAACCCACAAACATCTTTTGCCAGTCCAAACTGAGGTTAAAACTTCCCCTGGTCCAGTCAGCGTAAATGTGTTGTCTAGGGATGTGCTACAGTTCAACACACCTGGACAGCACTAAGCTGTAACATTGCAACATTCCCTCTGAACTTGACAGATTTCACTGAAATATCAGTATAAGCTATGGGATGGTTTGTTGAAATCTGGTTTGTTGTGATGGGTGAATCTGCCTCTGATAACAAGCAATAGTTCGTTAACCAGCAACAAACCACAACCTTAACCTACACTTAATTGTTGATATCTCTGGTTTGTTTAAACCACTGCTTTCTCCAACTGTTTACCCTCAAACAACGGAAATGGGCAAGGAATGGTGGGGGAACAAACCAGAAATTGGATGGATAAGTCATGGTTTGTTTAGTCATCTACCATGCAATTAGCTGATTAAGTAAAAATGGCTTTATGTTAACAACAGCTAATGATGATATGTCAACATACCTGGACCTACTGCAGGTAAGGTCAAAGTGGGCAAAGTGTGGCACATGGGACACATGAAGTCAGCAGACCAACTTCCTTCCCACTTTGGCCAACCAGAAGCTTCTGCGTAGGTCATAAAAAAGCATGAAGACAACAGCCCATCCCTACTACTGTGATGACTGATATTCAAAGAGATGTTGCTTCTGAATATGAAAGTCTCAGACAGCCATCAAGACCAACTCAGTTGATTCAAGTCAGGTCAATTTGATATTTCTACATGCATTTTGCACAACTTTATGTAAGTTTAAAGTTATAACAACATAAAAAACTAATTAAAAAGCACCTCTCAAACTTGAGGCTTGCAAAAAAAACAACCACTTACCCATTGATAGACGTCCTAGACATAAACAGGCTAAAAACTGAGGACACGAAGGAATGATAAAGTTGAATGAACAGCCAGCCAGATTTCTCAATGCTGTTATTTAAGAAGATCTGTGTTCCTTGATCAAGGTAACTCTGGACGAAGACAGGCTGAAGGGATTCACATAGCTGCTCTGTATTGCACATGTACCACTACAAATGAGCAGGAGAGGGGGAAAAAAACCAAGAATTATTATTCACATTTCCGTACTGCCAAATGAGACTAAACCAAAGCAGAATAGTCTTGAGAGCAGGGAGGCAGTGTGGTCCAACTGTAGAACATGTGCTTTGCATACAGAAGGCCCCATGTATAATCCTTCACGTTAATGATTTAAAGAGATGGGAAAGACCAGTCTCTGTGTGAGACTCTAGAGAGAGATACTGCCAGTCAGAGCCAACAATATCGGGATGAATGGACATACCACTTGACCTGGTATAAAAGCTTGTTAACCTCAAGGTGAAATATAAATAAAATAACACTTTAAAATACCTCAGAATTTCTGGACTTTGACCAAGTGTATAGGGTGCTTTCATTTAACATATAATAAATATTATATTGTTGTTACTATGTCCCTTTAGTTATAAGCTATTCCATAAATCTTCAGTCTGAAGAGCACATAACAACTTGTTACATGCCTTCAAGTCAATTCTGAGTTACAGTTATCCTATCCTGGAGATTTTTGGCAAGATATATTCAGAGGAGGTTTGCCACTGCCTTCCTCTCAAGCTGAGAGTGTGTGACTTGCCCAAGATCAACTAAAGCTTTTTCATGACTGATCAGGAATTTGAATCCTGGTCTCCCAAAGCCTTGGTCCAACACTTAAACCACAATGCTAAGCTGGCTCTGAAATATTACATACCAAAACAGATATCATGCAAAAAAAAAAATTCTTTCTTTCTCCAAAATTATCCAAGACAGTTCACAATAGAGACATTTGAAACAAAACAGTAAATGAAATCTTAAACAGCATACACTCAAGATAAACATGTTGTTGTTGTATGCTTTCAAGTCATTTTCAACTTAAGGAGACCCAAAAGTGATCCTATCACAGCGTTTTCTGGGGCTGAGAATGTGTCACATGCCCAAGGTCATCCAGTAGTTTCCATGGCCAAACAGGGAACTGAACCCTGGTCTCCAGGGTCATAGTCTAATGCTCAAACAACTACACCATGCTGGCTCTCTAAGACAAACACACACACAAATATATACATATATACATGTATATATACATATATGTCTGTGCTTACACTTACACACACACACTCACGCCAACTGCACTGAAATTAGAAAAAAGTCATAATATCACTGAGATAAAGACTGAGGGAAAATAAAATAAAATCTAGCAGATAACAAGCTGTACTTTGCCCACTATTATTTTCCAGGTCAATTTAGGTTGACAGCATCAGAATACCTAGAGACTGACTTTGGGATTCTAGACTGCTAGAGAATCCTTCAAGCAACAGACAGGATTGTAACTGCTCATGGTTGATCCTGCTTGCCTGTCTGCCAAAGACTTAGCCCTCTTACCGCAAAGATCAGGATGAAGCATCAATTCAACTGTGGCATAGTTTACCTCTACTGCAGCAATCCTGCACAGATCAGAAGGCCACTGAAATCTACAGGCAGGGGCATCCTTCACAAAACAGAGCTTGGGCAAGTTAGCTTTTGGGCTATATTTCCCAGAATCCTCCAAAAGCACAGATAATCTCCAAAGAAATGAGGCCTTCAGCAGAGAAAAGATTCCTGATTATGGGCTAGATAATCTAAGAGCCAGTGTGCTATATTGCTTTGAGCATTGTACTATGACCCTGGAGACCTGGATTTGACTCCCTGCTTGGCCATGGAAACCCACTGGGTGACCCTGGGCATGTCACACACTCTCAGCCCCAGAAAACTCTGTGATAAGTTTGCCTTAGGGTTGCCATAAGTCAGAAATGATTTGGAGGCACACAACAACAACCACCTAAGCATAAGGCAGTTTTGAGTAATCTCAAATCAGGCATCAAATAAGCAAACCAAACCAGTTCAGCTGTCCCTTGATTAAAGTGGCTCAGTTCCACATATCATTACTGCCCGGAATCCAATTACATCCTAGGCCTTAATAAATGGTTGTAGTACACCACCAACACTGCGCCTTGCATTCCTTACACATAAAGCTGTGACTCAAGTTCCACCTCTCTGAGGTTTCCCATTCCGAGCAACTGTGGACCCATCTCACTAGCACTTCTTCTGTGTGCCTGGAAATGTATTAATCTCCCACTACTGCTTCGTTCAGTTCCACAAAGCTTGTGATCTTTGTCTTCTTCTAGGCTTTTAGAAGTCTGGAGGGGGCAGACTAGAATTTTCTCCATTACAAATAGCCTAATCAAGCAGATTTAAATTGCTACCATATCTCATTTACGTAAACTACCATTTACGTAAAACTAGCATTTTATCATTTCATCATTTTAACTGACTTGGGAATCTGTTTTATGTTTTAATTGGATTTGTTTTACTTGCTAGTATCATTATTAGCCATCTTGAGAGCTGTACTTCAGAAGTAAGGTGGGGCATAAATCTGATAAATTAATAATTCCAAATTCTAATCACACAAATTTCAGTGGCAATATGGAATAACACCAATAAAGTTGGCTGGCATCACGTTTGGTAGTTACAAAATTATAAACTGGGTTTATAGTCTTTTAACTGCTGGGGATTCACTTTTACAATCCTTAATGACTGAACATGACAGCAAAAACCTACTGTTTCAACCTGGCAGCACCTCAGTAAGGGTTTCCAAGTACTGCACATTGGTGCTCTGGGAAATGGCGTGCCTTGAGACAAGCTGTTGCAGCAGGCCCTCAAGGGGTCTCTCCAGATGCTTGTTCTTAACATGTCCCATAACTGGGAGAGCACTGCAGATGTAATTTCACAGTGTTCTGCAGCATTCAGGAACCCTTCAATTGAAGCATTCCCAGGATGAAACACAGAGGTGTACCTAGGGTGAAGGAAGCAGGACACATGCCCTGGGCACCAATGCCAGAAGGGTGTGAAAAAGCCATGCCAGAAGCAGCAGAGGAGCAGGAGGAGGAGGAAGCAGCCTCGGAGGTAGGGATGCAACTTCCACGCTTGCCCTAGATTCTGTTTAGGATAGCTACACCTTTCATGAAACAGTAGGTTTTAGAGGAACAGCACCATTAGACACAACTACAATGAAGCTGCATCACTGTAGTTATGTCCAACGATGCAGGATCTCAGCCATGATTTTTAAAATGACAAGAGTGTTCCAGTCAAAGTTATATCTTTTCTGTTCCACTGTTTTTTTATGGGAAAGTCTTAAAACAAGTCTGAGCTACCTATACTGTACAAAGATGGGTGTTTTATCCTCACTATTAATGATGGAGAAACTATATTTTCAATTATCCTATGCAAGCTGTGCTGCTAATTGGATTGGAGGGAGAGTAGAAAATCTATCAATCACGTCATTATGAGCTGCTGTAATATGTTGTCATTATTATTATTATATGCAACCTACCCAGTCATGTAAGCCACTCTTAGAACACGGCTAAAGGCTTGTGTATATAAATACTGGAAATACAGACATATAAAATACAGAAAACAGATTTGTTATTAACTGAAACACACAAACTCTGGTACACAAAAAAAACTACGATAGTTTACATGCATCACTCCCAATTTAACCTTGGGTAAGTTAATTACATTGATTGCTTTATCAGTTCTAGTACGATAACAAAACTACAGAGGAACAAAACACAGGTTGTGGCTGCTGAGTATAACTCTGAGCTGGAACATGAATTATGATTTAGAGAATGACATCATTACAAATCTATGAACAACATATAAAGTCTTGCTCCACTTCCTTTCCTGTAGTATGCCTGCTCGACATTCATTTAGAAAAGATCCAGACTGTTTTTTGCTGAAGTATGTACCCAGTTCTTTTAAGTTTTCTACACAAATAATGAGTAAAAGAACAATCCATTTTAATATCCTGAAATATGACAGCAAGGGTACAACAAGATAAAGAGGTAAACAGCAATATGACGGTAATTTACAAAAGCATTACAAGTTTACAAACAACATGGTAGCATAACTGTCTGTCCCAAGGCAAATGTAGATGGCAAAATTTTCTATTTGTATGGAGAGAGGCACTGACTGGCTTCGCACATAAAGGCAAGTCACAGTCTGTTGTATTAGAAGTTTTCAAACAGTGAAACAAATCACATTTTCTTTTCTTTATTTGTTATTTGTTTCTTTCCTGCCCTCTCTATTAATTCCAACTTCAGAATTTGAAGCTGGGGAAACAAGTCAGGGTCAAACCACAGTAATTGGTTCAGGTATAACCACAAGCAATAGTTTAAATAAGTCACATTTCATTAGCCAGCAATAAATGATAGCTTCTAATTATAGCTAACTAGCATATCATGGTTTGTTTGTGGGGAAGGTTCAGATATGACAAACCAGAATTCAGCAAACCAAAACTGGAATATAATCATACGAAAACACAGCCAGTGTCTTCAAATGATTCAAATGTCTCCAAGCTTGCAAATGGGACCCACTGTAAGCTTACAATCTCTTTGAGGTGACAAACTCAAATCTGAGGATCAACTCTTTCAGTTTCAGGAGGGGGCTCAAATATAATTTGTTCTGTTCAGCTTTGGAAATTACTGGACTGGCATGCAAATTACTGCACTATCTTTTACAGCCAACTGGCTAATCAAGAAATCCTCCTTGCTGCCTAAGTACAAGGACTGTACTCTTGGCCTTTGTAATTGCCATGAAATGGCTGTTGTACCACTAAAGACTGCAGCCAGAGGCTCACACAATTGGAGAAAAAAATCCTTTCACATACAAATCTAGCAGGAGAAAGCCAGCCTACAAACCTCACTAAAAACAACAACAACAACAAGCCTCCACACAGACAACTGTTATGTTAGGCAGAAGACCTATCTAGCTTTCTTTCTGATATGTTAATTTTTTATTTCCCATTTCAAACAAATTTCCTTTTAAGTTTCAGTCATGCAAGCCTCTAAAGCAAGAGGGCACCTGTTGGTGACTGGGGGCTCAATACCACCACAAGGGGTCTTTTATTGAGTTTACTGGTAAACAGAAAGGGGGAACCAAAGGAGCCCCAAGAGCACATAGACAATTTTGGGATAATGTACTTCAATGAATTGAATTCTTCTAGTGATGACCAACACCTGCATTTTGATTCTTAATGCTACTCATCTTTGAACTATGACTCTCTTAATTTAGAACCGTAGTTCCCAAACTTTGATCCTCCAGATGTTTTGAACATCAGCTCCCAGAACTCCCAACTGTTGGTGAAGTGGACTGGAGCTTCTGGGTGTTGAAGTCCAAAACACTTGGACAACCAAAGTTTGGAAACCACTGCTTTAGAGACATGATTGCTATGATGCATCAATTTTGTGGGTTGCATATTTTAAGTCAATTTGATATTGTGACAACATTTCCTAACGTTTTTAAAAGAAGAAGTAGCTGGCTGCAATAAGTTATTCCCATAATTTGCATATTGACCCAAATAAACTAAATTCCAAAGACAAACTGCATTCAACCATACTTCAAGGCTGAAGCCCTGTAGCTGAAATGAAAAGTTTGCTACATCACACTGAGAACTTAGGGTTGCATGTTACAATGACTGAAACCAGTCAGTAAGCCAAACTAAAAAGTTTACCAAATAAAAAACTGTGCTTCTGTATTTTTTTCCTCTGCCTGATAAGTTTAGTATGGTCAAATAAGTAAAACAGATTCGTAGTTCTGTTTTCACAAATTTCTTTTAATACAGGGGTGAGGAACACTTAGCCCTCCAGATCTCGGCAGACTGCAGCTCCCATCACTACTGATGACTGCCCATGCTAGATCTGGCTGGGGGAGCTGGACAACATCTGGAGAGACACATCTTTCCTATCTTTGTTCTAGCAAGCCACAGTAAGCCAGGTGGAACCTCCCATCCCTAATTCATATGATAGACGGAAGTTATACAGGCAAGATTACCTATGACATTTACATTAGATAACCTGACATGACATTGCCCAATTCATTTTTATCAGCTGAACACACACAAAAACTGACATGGGTATAAGTGGTTATGGGCACGATCACTGGATCAATAAAACCCCATCATTTTCCAATTTGTGTAACTCTATAAATGGTTTCAGGGCATGGGGGTAGTACTTTTGGAGAAAGGAAACAAAAACAAGCTTTAATACATAAAAACAGCCCCTTTGAGCAATGTCTCAACATAAAGAAATTCAAATTCAAAGTGGGGGAAAAAACCACCCTTGTTATTTTACTTAAATTTGAGCTGTAGCTCACCTTTCTCTCAAAACTGGAATGCAAAGCAGTTCATAACAACGTTAATTCAAAATGCACAAATAAAAGTACAAAAAGTTGGAATATAGTTGAACAAGCCTGGGTTCAGTCAAGCAGAAACCATAAAGCAAGTGCTTTAAAACTTACTGTATGACACCTGATTTGCAGAAGGAAGGTTGACACCCATAGCCTCTAACCATGTTATTACAGTCAATATCACCACTTCTCCATTTTGCCTGAATTTCTAAGTGGCAACACAGAGATGGTAGTGATGACAATTAGCATAACCATGTAGCCAGACAAAAGATTTCCCTTCATGCTTACAGGTGCCACACAATAGTGTTATAATTTATTTTTTTAATCTACCTTCTACACCCTGCCTTATCATACACAGTTTCAAGGTGGCTAACAATACATACAAAAATAACTGAGCCAGAACAATGAATGTATTCTAAAACAAGAAGGCTGCTATCCTTTGAAAAAAAAATCAGATAAAAATGACAGGCAGCAAAAAAAAGGAGGAAGGAAAAGCAAGGCAACACAGATAAAGTCAGGCCAGCTAGTAGATAAAAGATATGGACAAACAGAAATGTTTTCATATAGCAGTGAAAACTCATGAATAGTTAGCTGATGCTAGGAGAATCACCCTGGACTGGGTCATTACAATAAAGAATGCCCAATCCTTGGTCAACATGCCTCACCTTAGAAGGAATGATACCCTCCAAAAAACCTCCCTAAATGATCTCAGGACAGGTTCATAGAGAAGCAGGCCGCTGTTAAGGCACCCTTATCCAAAGTTATCACTTGGCTTCTGACTGTACAACTCCATCAAATACGAAGCTATAAACTATTTCTGTTCAATAATGGCAAGCATAAATATGGTGCTGGTAAACCTTTATGCCCTCATAGTTTCAGCATTCTTGTATTAGTTGATCCCAGTTCTAGACCCAGAAATGTTTATAGCTACGTTACAATAAGCACAAAGCACTATCAATATCCATATGATCAATACCCACAGTCACTGTTGGCTTAACTGTCTACTTCACAAAATTTCTATTTACACCTAAAGCTCCTCAGATTTTTTGTCTGAAAATGAGTGGTGTACAACTACACAGACTGAAACACCACCAAAAAATATAGTTGAACGAAAATATAGATTCCAATTTGGTCTGGATGTTTTTCAGTACAACTCCATTCTTTCCACTTGGTTTTTGAACAACTGAACAAGGTAGTCTGAACGTAATGTTCCACATACTGTACTTGTTTTCTCTCCAGAGTTGCTAATTTATACCAAAAGGAGACTACAAGTACCATAATTTACCTGCCGACACATTGCCAGAACAGTATTTCCACTTTCTAGCAATGACACGAAGTTTCCAGATGCATCTGGGAGTTTTCCAGAACTGCATCGTGTTTATAAATACACGTCTCACTTGTTTGCATAATCACTCCAGAGATAGTTTGCATAATCATCCAGATATTCTTTTCCTGTTTGCAAATTTTTCAATGTATTTTTACTTCCACATTCCTGCTTTGGAGGCCAAATTGCAACATTATCCAGTACAACCAGGCATGCTTGTAGGATAAACATCCAAAGAGAAAAAAAGAGATGAATCAGACCACACTCACCAGTTCAAAGCAGAAAACCTGCCCCTTTGAGATGGGAGGAAATCTGAGGACCTTATTAGAGGTGGGAGTGAAAGGAAGATACACAAGTACTTCAGCAGATACCTCTTATGATGTTTCAGGAAAAAGCATGTGGACAGAATAGACGGCAGTAACAACACAAATATGAATACATAAGAGTTATTAAGAGAATCAGCATGGTGTAGTGGTTTAAATCCTGGAAACCAGGATTTGAATTCTTGCTCAGCCATGGAAACGCACTGGGTGACCTTTGGCAAGTCACTCTCTCAGTGTGAGAGGAAGGCAAAGGCAAGCCCATTCTTAACAGATCTTGCCAAGAAAACCCCATGATCAGTTCACTTTAGGGTGACCATAAGTCAGAAACAACTAGAAGGCATACAACAATAAGTGTAATTAGAATGGGCTAGCATATTGAATGCACTTAAATTGTGGCAGCGAGCTTTGAGTTCCTGTGAGTCTAAGGCACTTTATATCTTTCCTTTCCCCTTATAATCTACACCACAGCTTATATGGGGAAGAAAAACATAGAAAGTGCCAAGAAAAGGGCTCAGAAGGAAGAAAAACAACAACTTGGGGCATCCTGCTATAAATTTTAACAAAAAGACAACTTGCAAGCTAAAATCTGGATATTGCCAAACGAACTCCTAAGCTGTCAATCAACACAAGGGGGCACTTCAAAGAGGGGAGAAAGAAGGGGTGACTTCACCAGACGACAGTAGGAGAGCTTGAACAAGTAGAAAACTATTGCCAACTCATAGACATCAACAAGGTTTTAGATCCAGACAATCAAGAACCCAGGGTTTAACAATATGCACTAGCATCCATCTCCTGGTTCTACCCATACAAGTTCTACCACAAACAAGTTGGGATAGGAAACATTTTCTTCAGCAAGATGTTTTCTTCAGCAACCTTCCAGGCGCATTTGGCTCACTAAGATTGTAAACATGTGTCATTATCTCCACTTACTCTTTCTGAACAAAATTTATTCCTCTCCCTGTTATATGTTTGAATATTCTGCCCAGACTTCATACACGTCATCCCATTTCTAAATATTGGGGGGACAGCAAAAAAGGAAGGGATCAACCCTAACACTATACAGTATTAACCTACTTGCTCACCTCTCCAAACCCCCTTCTGCCGCTCCTTCTAACTTTAAACCTGCCCTCGTGTATTTTTCACCTCTTCCCAGTAGTAGGTGCTCTTCTTATGGCTCCTGTCCGTCAAGGGGGGCGAACAAGAAAGCCCTGTTACCCATAGCAATCACCCCACGGGTCATTGGTTTCCAGCCTCCCTCAAGGATGCCCTTGAGAGGATTTCTTCCTCGCCTTTCTCTTAAGAAAGAGACTAAATACACAAAGGGTAACACACATGCCGCTTTCCCCTGATCTCTCCAGCTAAGGGACCCCTTTCTCTTCCTTAGGCCTGGTATGGAGAGCATTCCCCGTTCTTCCCCTCGGAGAAGCCGAAGTGTGTGCCTAGTGGCCTCCACGATAACTCCCCTCCGAGCCACTTGGGAGCAAGCCCCGCTCCCTCCCACAACCTGATAGTTTTAAAAGGAGGGGAGAGGCGCGAAGACGTCAAAGGAAGCCACCTCAAACCTTCAGAGCCTTCCCTGCATTAGGGAGGGGGCAGGCGATGGCTGTGAAGCCCACACGAAACACAGCCCTCCCCTTCTCCTGCCCCAACTCCCCCTAAGGTTGGGGGTGGGCTGAGGGTGGTCCCCGTGGGTCCCTACCTGGTGGTTTTCCTTGATGCCCGGGGCTGGCTGGCTGTGGCTGCCCATCATATTCATGTAGAGCGACCTGGATAAAGGGCTCCTGAGGTACCTGGCAGGGCCAGACCACATCCTCTTCCTCAGCACCCACAGAGACAAGGTGTAGCAGCCCAGCCAGGCCAGGCAGAGTCTCATGGGGGGTGGGGTTGTGGGGGGTGGGTAGGAGAGGGAGAAAAAAGAACGGGGCGCTCAGTCACCCCCTCCCGCAACCACCGCCTCCTTTCTCCATGGCAGCGGCGGCGGCGGCGGCAGTCAGTGCGGAGCTCCCCATTCAGTGCCCGCACATCCACGCGCACACACATACATTACTGGCAATACAGACAAGCGCGGAACCTGAGGCCTCGGGGAAAGGGGGCCGGGCCGGACGAGATGGCCGGGGACACACAGGCGCTCGCCTCGTTCGCTCGCGTGCCTGCGTGCGTGCGCGCGCGGCGGCGCTTCTCGGCGCCCGCTCCACCAATCACGGAGCGGCCCGAGCAGCGCCTCTGGGGGCGCTGCTTTTCAAACCTCGCCGTGGCACAATAGCCGCCGGTGGCGGGGGGCCGGGCGCGCGCGCAGGGGGCGCGGATGGGGACTCCGCCCCTTCCAGAGGGGCATCCCACGCCCGCGCGCGCGCCGAGGGTCCTCCCCTCGTTCGTGTAGGTGGCTTGTCAGGTGCTAGTCCGCCAGCCGGGGGGAAAGCCAATATGTAGAGGTCCTGCGGTGGCTAACACCCCACAGGGTGCCCCAAGCACAAGGCCAAGTGTACCCCTCCTCACTGGAATCAAAGGCCACGTCCCCACTGCACTGTTCTAGCACTGTGATTCCCCTTTCCACGTCCTATGGAATGTTGGGGTTTGCAGTTTAGGGAGGGGCAAATCCCAGGAGTCCACGGGAGGTTGAAAGTGGAATAAGAGCGTTATAACAGTCTAGTGCGGAAATGGGCAAAGTATATTCAAGCCCAAAGCCACTCGAATTGCTTTTCGTATGCGAGGCAGAAAATCCCATACCCAGTCCCTGTCAGAAAAATTAACAAATTACTATGTTTTCGTGAACGCTAACTCCATGGTCTGTGGCAACTGCTTCAAGCTGCCTAATAGGGCTGGCCGTTCCAAAGGCGTAAATTCAAGAAGACAAGAAAATGAGCTCAAAAACTTTGGAGGTGGACCAGATTTACTTGAGCATCTTGTTTTCTACAGCGGCCAACCAAACAGTTATGGAAAAGGTAGATAGGAAGGTAATGGACACCTACAATGGTACTTAATTTGGGGTCTGGGTCTGCGTAGGGTTGCCATTCAGAAAATGGGGAAAATCCCAGATTTAAGGGACTAAAAATATCCTGGCCACTTGTGGCCGATTGTTGCAGCATGTCCCGGATTCCTCAAAGGCGGTAGTGACGATGGTGGCATCAATCTTGAGCTAGAGGCACTGGGCTCTAGTATACAGGTGTGCCAGAGAGCCTAGAAGGCAGGAAGGCAAGAGCCCAAAAATTGGGGAACGATGCCCAGCCCAGGCTTGCGTGGTGAGTGTGGCAGTGATGCCTGAGCCTGGGGCCAGGGAGTGCAGTGGAGCTTTACTTCCAAGCAGACACAAGAACAGAAGGTAGTCCCTTTGCTGTGGTGACTGCTTGAAAGAGAAGTGGTGAGGGTCTCAGTTCTCGTTCGGGGGAAAGCATGAAAGAAACACCATTTCCCCCTGAAGGAGCACTGACAAAGTAGAAAGGGTAGGCGCTTTCAAAAGAAGCACTTACCCTCTATGTTCCCTTGGTGTTTCTTCAGGGGAAACAACATTTATTTTGCGCTTTCCCCAAAGCAGACCTGAGTCCCTGATTTCTCAGGTGCTGCTTTGGGGAAAAGGGCAAAAGAAATTATTCTTTACGCCTGCCTCCCATTCATAACCTTCCTTTAAGAGATTCCAGTTTATTCTATTCTCCTGGCACTTGAAGGATCACAGCAGGCTACTCCACAGATCATTAACAAGCTTCCTTTCCTTTGCATTGTCTGCTGGAAGAATAAGTGATAAGGGTGAGCAGCTGATGAGCAAATGTAAACAAAATATTTGAATATTTAAATCTAAATTTAAATATTTAAACCTTGAGTTAAGTGAGCAGCTGATTAGCAAATTTAAAC